>CAOJCR010146068.1:0-11289 GCA_948330485.1 Euphorbia neoarborescens | reverse complement strand
ACTTTTTTCACTTGTTCATTATTTAACTATGGTTTGTAAGGAAGTTTATTTATTTATTTATTTATTTATTTATTATTTACTTAGATTTTTTTAACGGCTCAATTTATATAGATAATTAGTTTTTTTTTGCTCGATGATTACTAACCTCGTGCATCGATTTCCGCCTTTGCACGCTTATCGAGGTTGGAGTCGTCACAATACATGACATAACATTATGTATGACATGGTATGACATCATATTATATGAATGGCATAAAATCATGTGCTATGAATGGCATGACATCATGTGGTATGAATTTCACGATATTAAATGGTGATATGTGAGATGACATCATGTATAAGTTGACATTATATGGTGATGCATGACATGGAATCATGTATGGTGTATGACATAACAATTGGGTAAGACATGGCATTATATGGTAATGAATGACATGGAATCGTGTATGGTGCATGATATGGCATTACAGATGATATATCATTATGTATGGCATGGTGTAACATCATATTTTGTGAATGAAATGGCATCATGTGATATGAATGATATAGCATTATGTGGTATGAATGACATAACATTGAACGGTGATACTCGAGATGGCACCATTTATGGTGTATGACATAGCATTTGGGTATGACATGACATCTTGTTGATGATGAATGGCATAATATTATATGGGATGAATGACATGGCATCATTGGTATACATGATATGGCATTTGGTGTATGACATGGCATTATTTGGTGATACATGACATGGCATCATGTATGATGAATACCACGACATCATGTATGACATGCCCTTATCGTGGTGATACGTGCTATTGCATTGTATGATGAATGACATAGCATCATGTGCTATAAATGATATGAAATTGTATATTGATGATCCATAACATGGCATCGTGTATAATGGATGATATGGCATTGTGTGGTGATGCATGATAGACAGACCGTGTTGCACAGACAGACTCGACAATTCCACACAAGTTTATTTCTTGCTACACTAGGAAACCGCACCATTTCCTAAGCTAAAAATACACACAGACATAGACTTTCTACTATATTTATTAGTTGCATAGTCAGCATCTGTCCATCCTCTCAATTGTAGATAGTTTCTGTGAGCGGACGACCTAAAATTCGCACGTAAATGCATGCTTAGGAATATTTTTGTGTTGAATACAATTTTGAAGTAAGATAATATTTAAGAGACTCGAACGCGAATCCCTTAAAACAATGAGTGGAGTCGCCACCCAGTACTAAGCTCCGTCGGGAATTTAATCACTATGTCACTCAAATCTGAATAGGAATCCAATACCGTTTACTAGAGATTTGGGTACGAATGAGAACTTATTAATCCTTTTTCTTTAAATTTAAATTGGTAAATAAAATAAATAAAATGCATAAAAGCGTCCTAATGGCAAATTTTCTCTTCTTATTTTTATGTGAACGTGTATGCATTAGAAAGCAAATAAATAAAAGTGAAAAAAATAAACACAGTTTACAACCTTTTGATACAAGCTATACTAAGGGGTACATTTGTAAAAATTGAGAATTAAGGGAATAACAATGAAATATAAATAACTAAATATAAATAAAGAAAACAATAAATAAAGTTAAATCATGCATCTAACAAAAATATTCACAAAAGGAAAAAGTCATCATAGTTCGACCTGATTTTGAAAACCGATTAATATTTCAAGAAAAAACGCATATTAAAACAAATCACCAATTTTACAGTGAAATATAAACAAGAATTAATTTTGGATGAAAGGGAGCTCCACAAATGTGGATCAAGAACCGAAAAAATTGCATTAAAAAAACGAAATCGATTAAATTTTATTTGACAAAAAAATTGAAATAAAAATAAAACATTGACTTTGGTAAGAAAACAAAGGTAACAGGATATAACTAGACATTTGAGACAACAAATTGACGTAATTAAATACAATTTCATGATGGAAATACAGACCACGACCACCAGAAAAGAATTAAAAATGGATTGCTAATCACAAGACTAATTCGACCGAATCTTCTTAACACAAATTAACTAACAGCTAACAGACAATAGAAAACCTGATGCAAGGTTACTTAAGTAATAACAATCCAACAATGAATCAGCTTCAAATGATAAGTAACGAAGCAATCAAAGACAACTAAACATAAGAAAAACGTTAATTCCAACTAAACAGCAGAAATTTAACAGTGGTGGGACTAAATACAAGTCGATAAATATATCAGAAGAGTTAAAACAATATGATAAAAGACCAAATACAATCAAATTCATAGAAAGGCATATTTCAGGGTACAATCATAGAACACAACCTTTAAATAAAAAGAAACAAACTAGTGTAAAATCAAATCATAGCTAATGGCCTAGAAAATAGTAGAATTGGTCTATCACATAGATAGCCAAAAAACCAAAAATTGAATTACGGTCATGGCAAGAATAATTAGAAAGCATTTCAACTATATTCTAAATCACCAAAATCATAGCAATAGCTAGAATAAACAAATTAATCAACTGACATTATTCTGTAATAGAAAGTTTTAAATGGGTTCAATAGCAATCATCAATCATCCAGTAGTCTCAATCAAGCAGATTCAATTCATCAATATAAATGCAATCATAGAGAAATTAAATGGCGTACTGGTCTCAAGAATTACCTGTAAGCAGTGTTCACCAATGGATTTAAGAAGTTCCAAGAAATTGATCCGGCTTCTATTTGAATCCGGTTTAAACTCAATTGTTTAGAAAATAATTGACTCAAATTGGTTTTGAATTCATTTTTTTAGAAAATAATTGAATAATCGACTCAAATCCCCCAGAAATTTCTAGCTTTAATGTCGATTTTTCTTTAAAATACGAACCTGCTGATTTTCTTTTCTTTTCAGTCGAAGTCTCTGCCTTTAAATCCCAAAGCCAGTAGCCTCTCACTCCTGTCGAATCTCTTTCTCTAAAATCACTGCAGCCTCTGTTCACCACCGTCCGGCTCGCCGGTGTTTCTCACTATCGATCGCATTCACAGATTCTCCTCTTCATTTTTTTCGCTCAAAACGCCTCTCTTTTCTTATTGGAATTCGCTAGCCAAAATCAAAAATGCCCCTCTCAAATTTGGAGCTCTCTCTTCCTTTTTATCCCTTATAGAGTCCCCAAAACCTAGACTTCTAAAGTCAAATTCTCTCTTCACTAAAAATCCTTCTTGCATTGAAGGATTAGACTCCCACATCATCTTAAATTCTCTATCTTTTATCCCTTAACAGAGCCCCCTTAACACTGACTACTAATTTGTGCTGCATTTTTTAGCCCTTACTAATGCCAAAACGGCGTCATTTTTGGGTTTGCCTACAAAACGATGTCGTTTTGGAGCAACCCTTTCCTTCCTCTCACTTTTACTTCCTTCCCTCTTTCCTTTCTTCCACTTTTCCTTCCTTCCCTCTTTCTTTCCTTCCTTATTTTCTTCCTTCTTCCTTTCCTTCCTTCCTATTTTCCTTCTTCCTTTTCACTCCATTTTCATTTCTAACCCTGTTTGATTTGGTCCGACTAAAATTATATTTTTAAATCGAATTTGACAAAATAAAAATTATTTTGATTCTGGATTTTGGAACTTAGCCCGACCTAAGTTATTATTTTAACCCAGTTCGACTATTATGAAAATCGACTTAACTAGGATTTTGAAAACTTTTATACGGATCTTTTATTTATAGAGCTTCTCATTTGAATCATCTAAAAGAACAAATAAGCACACAAACAGTTGGTGAATGCCGGTTCATCATAGATCCGAGAAAAATCCTATACTCATAATTGCCCCTCGTGTGACTGGATTCATTTGCATGAATACAAGAACACGATAGTGAGCATGGAGAATACTTACTTGACCATCGAGCTATGGAAATTGATCTGTCGAGAACTTCTTGTTGAGGAAAAGTGAACTTCATGGGTTTCATGCTGGCTTGAAACATGAATTACTTAGAAAACTTCTTTGAGATGTAAAAATCTTAGACCATCATTATCTCGAGGTAGCTTTTACCACGGAACTTTGGTACCATACTTGTAAACCTGAAATCTTTCTAAAAACATAGAGGTTTTCCAAAACAAAACACTACACAAAATGCACAGAAACATATTTTATGAAGAAATTCCTCGAAACAGGTGCCCCTAGACTGATATTAGTATTGATGATATTTTTATCACTCAATCAAATATTTTGAGAACAAAAATTTTTTCCCCTTCAATTGATGATAAAAATTATGGATTATTTATTTGAGACCTTTATGCCCCTTGCACTGGTCTTTAAAAATTGGTAAAGCATTGCAATATTACACTTTTATTACTTAATAGAATTTGTGAAAACAAAATTTTTACCCCTCGATAGATGATCAAAGAATGTGACTGAACTTAGTGTAAAATGAAATTAGGTTATATGTAGGACTTTATTGTCTAAAAACCCAGACCCAGCCTGCCACACAAACTGAAATCGTATATTTTAAGAATGCATTCTCATGTAGGATTCGTTATCTATGATATTTTACTTAGACCCAACCTGCCACGCGAATCAAACTCGCTTATCTTGAGAATGAATTCTCATTTAGGACTTCATTGTCTATGATAAGACCCAACCTGCCATGCGAACCAAACTCATGTTTTTTGAGAATGCATTCTCATGTAGGAATTTATTGCCTGTGATACAGACCCAGCCTGTCATACGAATCGAACTTGTGCATTTTGAGAACCCATTCTCATATAGGACTTCGTTGTCTGTGATACAGACTCGGCCTGCTATGGGAACCATACTCATGTATTTTGAGAACGCATTCTCCTGTAGGACTTTATTGCCTGTGATATAGACCCGACCTACTATACAAACCGAACTCGTGTATTTTGAGAGCGCATTCTCATATAGGACTTATTTACCTATGATACAGTCCTGACCTTCTACACAAATCGAACTCATGCATTTTGAGAACCCATTGGCTGTGATACAGGCTCGACCTGCCATGCGAACCAAACTCGTGCATTTTGAGAACCTATTCTTATGTAGGACTCATTGCTTGTGATACAGACCCAACCTACCATACAAACCAAACTCATGCATTCTAAGAACCCATTCTCATGTAGACTTCGTTATCTATGATACAGACCTAGCTTGATATGGGAACCATACTCATGTATTTATGCTTTATAAAAAATCTCCCTAATATATATACCCCTAGCAACGCATGTGTGTTTGTGTATATTAACATAGGGTACATATATGTTTATTTATGCTTGAATGCATGTATACATATATGCATGATGCAACTGCTTGTCCTTCAGAAAAAATTATGGTCGCCCTTCGTAAGATTTTGGGCTCAGGTGTACCTCCAGGCTTAGCTTCTAGAGAGACATTATTTGGGGACTAAGAGTCAGCCAGAATTTTGTGACTTGATTCTAGATTTCTTATCAACATATGTATTTTCTAGGTGACCTCTGGATACGATTCTGACATTCATCTTTCATGGTGAGATTCTTTTTAAACTCATATAGCTCTGCCCCTGATTGCCCATCCTTTCATATAGAATGTGGCTACCATATGCGAACATGTAGATCAAGCACAACCATCTCAACTTGGATATGCCTCCCATTGCGGGTTCAGTAGAGATTGGTGTCCCTCGTTGATTTTGACTTCTTCAATTAACTGTTGCAACTTTGTTGACTTTGACACTGAATGACCCATTTCTCCTTCTTTTTAGATAAGTGATTGAGACCTTACATTAGTGAAAAAATGTCGGATACATATGTATGGGAAGATGTAATTATCATAGAATCCATTTTGAACCAAATATATTTCAAAGCCTTAAATGCAAGCTTAAGTGCACAATTGCTTAATAGATGATTCTCATTCATTCATCATGGCAGTTATGTACTATTTCAAGTAAGCAACATTACATTAACGAGTTTATCTTGAACTCTAGGAATGAGGAAAATGGCATATATCGCTTTGACTCATCTCCCGTTGTTAGTTGTCCTTTATGGTTTTCCATCTGTCATCTCTCACCTCACCTTTTTTTATTCATTTTTTTCTTTCTTGGCTATCAGGTAAGATATTCCTTTAACTTCAATTATCATTATTTCGTGACATTGTATTCAATTAACAGTAGGATTATTCTGTGAATTTGTCTATCAATGTCACTGATTCAAAAGGACACCTTATCGAGATCATCTTAGAGACCACAATGATTGGATAAAATGGGAAGTGTTGGTATAATCTTCATTTTCTAAAAAAATCACTGTAGCACAAACCTTTTCAGCCTTGTGTCATGACTTCCACAATTGAGAGCATCTTCGCTAAAGCAGTAGATCAAGTGTGCATGCTCACCTTTCTTGGATCCGCATTGCCCCTATAGATAATCTTTAATCGTCGGGTGTAGAATTCAAGGGTTCTCCCTATTTTGAGATTTTGAAGGATAGATGGGTTCATAGGAGGTTTTGGTTCCGTCAATGGCTATTTGGCATTTGAGGTTTTTTTGGGGGAAAATCTTAATGGCCTTTTACCATGCCCCAGGAGTTCCTAAATACATATTGTTGAAGGTGTAGGTGCAAGCAACATCTCAAGAATTTAATCATGAACGATATAATGCCTTTACGTGATGCTCACAAGTATTGTGCCTCACAAGCATGTAACCAATGTGTGTCTTTGTTTAATCAAGGATTATATTCAGTTATAGCTCTTTCGGAATGTTACCCCAACATACCCCATCCCAGTTTAAGGTGCCAGATTTTCTGCTTCGGAGGACTTAATTGAATTCCATACTTTGCTGCCCCTGTCTATCAACTCTTGACATGTCTTCTCAAAAGTTCGAGAAATATCGTACCTTATTCCTATTATTTATTATTTATTTTTTCTTTCTGTTTTCTTCTTTTTTTATTTATTTCTCTCTTTTCCTTGAGAGTTAAGTCAAGCGATAGATGTATCATTTTGAATCACTTAAAGTTTTGAAATTAAACTCATGCAATGATGCATTGTGAACATTGACACATTAAATAAATGTTTAAATGAACGTAGGGAATCATCCAGGAACAATTTATGTAGAGAATTTTGCTTTACTGAATTTAACGACATATAGTTTATATTAAACACTAGAAACACATCACATAAAAGAAGAGTTTATTCTTGAGACCATCATCTTCCCTCAAAACAAATACTCCCAAGTGTTCGACTAAGCCAAAGGTGGCTCTTCAATCTTTCCTTTTCTTACCAACCTCTAAATAACATTACAGAGCGAACAGAACTCATTCGTCTGATGTCCAACCACCACGTGATAATTACAATAATTATGTCTTTCTTCGTTTGTTAGTGGAACATAGGGTCTCAGACTCTGTAACAGACTAGCACCTCTGTATTTTGTAAACAATTTGTTCAAAGAAATGGTCTAGGGATTCACGTGCTTTTGTTGATGAGGTGCAGAACTTGAAGCCACTCCTTTAGGATCTTGAGCCATGATCTGGAACATTTCATCAACATTAAGAGCTGGAATGTTTGATGTCTTGGTTGGGAATACCATTAGCACATTCAGCTTCTCCATAATGAGAGCCATAAAACCTTTTATCTTCTTATCCAACCGAACAAGTTTTTCTAGGATAGCCTGATGTTCCTGGTATTTCTCTATGACAGATCCTTCTTCTTTTTCTTGAGCCTTCCTAGAATATTCTCCAAGTTTGATAGCCTTACCCTTGATTTGTGCTTCCTTCTTAGGAGTTGGTTTTGAGCTTCCAAGGCATCAATCACCTGCTTCTTGATTAACTCCTCAAATCTAGCCAAATTGAGTACATTAGCCAATCCTTAAGCGGTTATAAAATGACCAAGAGCATTATCCTGAGTCAAATGTTGTCCTTCTTCGGCACCCTGAGCCCGAGCCTCTACTTCATCCCCATTTCTAGTTTTCTTGTTGGCATTCATTCTTACTAGATTTCTTGAGTTGATGCTTTGCTGAACACAACTGTCAAAGTTAGATATGTGTCCTCTTGGAGGAGGTTGAGCCTATATGCCTAATTGCATGGTCTGAAGTGTACATTATGGACATATATTATACAATGACAACAAAATGGTAACATGTCAGTTCAGATGTTCGTAATGGAGAATGCATGACACACGAAAGCAATGCATGAGTATAGAAAAATAGTTAGTGTAATGACATTTGAATGGTGTATGCGATAATGTAAATATGAGTATCATGCAAATGGCTGCATTGAAAAAGGTTAGTGCAATGGAACACACAAATGATGTATGTGATAATGTGCATACAAGTATCATACAAATGGTTGCATTGAAATATATTAGTGCAATAGTACACACATGAATAACAAACCCGACCCGTGCATTTTGTTTGGATCAGACTATGATATATGGGTATGTCACCATCATTACCAAACATGGTATGTAAGTATGATTGATAAAATTCATCTAGAGTATATGCATGGTCATAAGGGCAATGCATCACTATTGTATTATGAAGACTAATTGACACATTACCCCAGATGTTACCAATAAAAATACGGGTACATAGTTATACAAATGATATGCTGACTAAAATTGTACATCTTTAAATGCTTACCAATGTATACCAACACAATGAAAATGTATAGTCAGCTTGAATTAATCAGTCAGTTGTTAGTAGTTAGTAGTTAGTAATTAGTAGTGAGTAGTTAGTTGTTAGTGGTCAACAGCCTATGACTATAAAGGACATGACACAATGCATGACATGAAATCATATCTTGAAGTGTGACATGATATGATATCATAATGATGTGGCATGAGGTTATGATGCATGGAGTGTCATTATGATATGATGCATGATAATAACATTATGTCATGATGAATGATATGGAATTATGATATGATGAATGACATGGTATTATGTCATGGCACATGAGATGATATGATACATGACATGACATCTCAAATAATGTCTGACATGGTATTATGTCATGATGAATGGTAAGGCATTGTGTCATGATGAATGACAGGTCATCATGCATGATATGGAATTTAGAATAATGTATTACATATTATATCACGACACATGAGATGATATCATGCATGGCATGTCATTTGAAATGATGCATGACATTGTATTATGTCATGATGAATGGTGATGCATTGTGTCATGTCATTTCGAATGATAAATGATATAATATTGTATCATTATAAATAACACGGCATTGTACATAACATGTTATTTAGAATGACAGATGATATAATATTATTCCAAAATGAATGATATGGCACTATGCATAACATGTAACTTGTATGGCATGGCCTTGTGTCATGATATATGACATTGCATTATGCCATGAAGAATGATATGATACTGGGACTGATGTATGACATTGCATTATATTATGATGAATGATATATCATTATGCATAACATGTCATTTTGAATGCAGTATAATATGACATCACGTGATGTTAAATGGCAGGGTATCATATCATGATGAATGACATGTCATTTAGTGACGATGATATAATATTATACCATGATCAATGGCATGACACTATGCATGCCATGAAATTTGAAATGATGTATGACATAGCTTTATGTCATGATGTATGACATTGTATTATATTATAGGAAATGATATGATATTGGGACTGATGCATTGCATTACATTATGTTATGATCAATAACATGACATTATGCACCACATAGCATTTAGAATGATGTACAATGTGACCTCATATATGACATGGAATTAGGAATGAAGCATGACATGATATTTAGAATGACACATTAGATGGGGCCATGTCATAATGGATAGCAGAGCATTATGCATTTCATGGCATCTGGAATAATGCTCAATGTGACATTTGGACTGATGCTTGACATGATACTATGCATGACATGGCATTTAAAATGATGCTTGACTGACATAATGCATAACATGGCATTTAAAATGATGCTTGACTGGCACAATGCATAACATTGCATTTAGAATGGTGCATCATATGGCATTTGGAATGATGCATGACTGTCACAATGTATGACATGACGCAATGCATAACATGACATTTGGAATTATGCATGACATGGCACAATGGATGACATTGAATTTATAATGATGCATCACATGACATTTGAAGTGATGCATGACATTACATTTGGGGTGGAACACGTCATGATATAATGCATTCGGAATGATGCATGACATGGTATCATGCATAATGTATGTCTTATTGGCTAATGGAAGTATGTTGCTTACCTATAGACTATGGACAAACTGCTCTATGAAAATGATCATGATATGTAGACAAACTCTAAAATGTAGATAGGCTCTTGCCCAAGACATAAACATAGGTTAGAACCACATACAACTTGTGTCTTTTGACCTTATGTACATGCTTGTTATGACCCCTAGTATGTTTCGGTGCAAAGAAACTAGTGATGTGCATTAAGAGCACAAACCCTAAACCTAAGCAAGTATATAACTGTGCTATATTTAGAAAAACATGCACAAATAAGAGCAAATAGCATGCAAATCAGTAATTCCCAACCTTATAACTCCATGCGGTATAAAATCTCTAACCGTTCCTAGGTGGGCTCGTTTTGCCTTTGGCAGGGAAGGCAAAGGTGGGAACTAGATTCATTTTATATAGCATTTTGGAATCCTAAGAACAGTTGCTATTTGGCTGCTATATGCATGGGCTTGAGCCTCAATCGAGATAACATCAAAGGCTCCGATAGCTTTTATATACTTCCCATAACTTGAAGTTATGTTCCATACAAAGCGTATGAGTGGATCCCCCAATAGGCGTCCTTATGACCGAACTGTGGAATATAAACGACGCTTTCTCGGGATCATCGGGTATAAAGGGTGGTCCTAAACTTAGTAACTAATGCAAATGCAATGCAATAGAGTAGGTGAGAAGAGAAAACATACATAAAACCTTTTTTATTTTACAAAAAGAGGAAATTAATCCTAAAAAATATTTTACCAATTTAAAATTAAAGGAAAAGTTTTTCAGAACCTTATCAAATGTCTCCTAAATAAAAGTTTGTAAATTTTTTTTAAGAAATCGATGCCCAACGGAATCGCCACTGTGAGCGGACGACCTAAAATGGCGTGTGAGCGCGGGCTTAGGGGAATTTTTATTGAAAACATTTTTGAGAATGTAAAACATGTTTCAAAGACTCGAACACGAATCCCTTAAAACAATGACTGGGGTCGCCACCCTGTTCTATGCTCCACCAAAAATTAAATCACGGTGTCACTCAAATCCGAATGGAAATCCAACACCGTTTACCAGACATT
>CAOJCR010145749.1:0-10104 GCA_948330485.1 Euphorbia neoarborescens | reverse complement strand
GTAATAAAGATGTACCATAGCTAATAACTGAAATGTATCATTTACCTCAGAATGTTGTGTCTCCAGTGTTGTTCCTGAAGATAAAGGCGTCAAACTCAAAGGTGATTGTCAGGGTCCCCATTTGTTGTCAGAATCTGCAAGATATGTGTTCATCACAGGGTGAGCCATTGCTACTACTGGTCCACGCTCACCGCATCAATTGATAATGAGTGTAAGTTGTGGTTGGGATCCGTCGTCGTGGTGGTGCTCTGAGGACCTGCAAAATATAAGGATCTTATCGGAGAGGGGTGTCTCCGATTAATCCCCTCCGACGTTTAAGTCAATTATTTTGGGAAAGAAGAAATAAGTAATTTGCTTGTAAAAAGAGTAAAGTGATTGAGAGAACTTACCTGAACCGGAGTTGTGGTTTATATACTGTCCTTGGTTTCCACGTGTCGTGCTATTAGAGAAAAATTGGAGGTCGACCCCTCTGACTTTGTCGATTGTCACTTTGACTAGTGGCTGCTTCTGGCCTTCTGATGGGACTTCTTTCTGTCTTCGTTGTCTTGTCGAGCCGCATCTCTTTCCTTGCAAATAGTGGCTGCATTAATTGCGACATTAAATACGGGGATCCCCTCCTCTTTAGCTGGGATCTTGCGAGGCGCTTGATGAGAGCGAAAACCTCACTTCTTCAAGCGCCCTATTATCAGTTCTCGGTTGATTAGACGGAGCGCCTTACGATAGAAGTTATATTCAAGTCACGTAGTTTTTAATAAATTATCATCTTTCATTTTAAATTTTGTTTAAATATGCATCTACAGTAGACTATTCATAGCTAATCAAATATCATATCGTTTATATGTTTATATAGCTTTGCCATAGCATGTTTAGCCTAGAATTGTATACTTTTTTTAGTGCTTAATAGACTTTCTCGAGAAGAGAGTAACTTTATTTTAACATTATTATAATATTTCATTAAGGTTATTTATATAACTAAAGTAAATTATATATTTAAAACTTGGCCGCTGTAGTATTTAAAACTTTATGTGGGCCTTAAAACGAAAAAAATTAAAAAGAAGGCAAATCATATTATGAAGTACATTGTGGAACAACCGATAGTTCAATAGTTGAATATATCACATTAATGGTAGAAGATCGATTTCTTTGACCATTTATATAAAAGTTATAGTTCAGTTAAAAAAAAATTTATTATAAAATACATTAATTTTTAAAAAAATTACAATATGGTATATAAATAACTCTTTGCACACAATAAATAAAATCTAAACTCTCAAAAAAATCTAAACTCTATAAAAAAAATGCATGCAAATATTATTTACTTAAGAAGAAAAATGAGGAAGAAAAATGAAAACTACTCTCATGATATTTTAGATGGAAAAAAAAAGAATTAAGTACAAGAATATAAAAATGAAATTTTAGAGATACAGACTCCTTGAATAGTAACACAATAAATAATCACAAAAGTATAGAAATAAAATTCCAAAAATATAGAGTGCTTGAATAGAAATACAAGAAATATAAAACGGAGGTGCAAAAACCTTAAACAATAAATGGGTACGAATAGAAGAAGAAATATGCAGTACATTGAGGCTATCAACCAATTTCTTTAAGGAAAATAATTCTTGCGGAATTTAAACCTCATAGGATACAACAACGATGGAACAAATTCGAACATTGTGTCAAAACTTTTCACCAGACAATAGAAAGAACAAAATTCCAACGTAATCTTAAACTGGAAATTAAAGCACATGCACATGCACATGGGGGAGAGGCAACTGCTAAAAAGACAAGTTTGTCTCAAGGCAACTTAAGTTTTTTTTTGCTTTCAGTGCATCCAAATAACATACAACAAAGAAGCAAAATAAGCATCAGACAATTTAAATTAATTAATAATATAACACTTAATGCAGTCTCCACATTCCCATATCTACATCATCATCATCATCATCATCATCATCATCATCATAATCACACAAAAAGGAAAAGAACAGAAAAGAAATGGAAGCAGAAGGTTAATGGAACCCCAAACTTTAGTTACCAACCAAGAAGCCCGTGTTGCTTCAAAAACGTTCAGATGTGGTGCTGCTGTAGCTGCAACAGCCTTGAATATGGCCCGTCCGGGCTGCTAACTAATTCAGAATGGCTGCCTTGTTCGACAATTCTCCCGTCTTGCACAACTCCAATGCTATCGACTCCTCTAATGGTGGATAAACGGTGAGCTACCAGCACTGTTGTTCTGCCTCTCATTAGCCTCTCGAGGGCTTCTTGCAGCACGCATTCTGATTCTGCATCGAGTGCACTTGTTGCTTCGTCTAACAAAAGAATTGTCGGGTCTTTAAGTACAGCTCTTGCGATTGCGATCCTTTGTTTTTGTCCTCCGGAGAGTTGAACTCCTCTCTCGCCGACTGGCGTTTTGTATCCATCAGGCAATGCGCTAACGAAACTGTGGACGTTTGCTGCACGCGCTGCTTCGATCACCTCTGCTTCTGTTGCACCCTCTTTTCCATAAGCAATGTTGTCGAAAATGCTTGCTGCGAAGAGCGCTGGCTCTTGTTGCACTAATCCGATTTTCAGCCTTAGTGACTTCAAATTCAGTCTTCGAATATCTTTCCCATCGATCATCACCTTTCCAGCCGTTGGATCATAAAATCGCTCAATCAATGCTATCACAGTACTCTTTCCCGACCCACTCGCGCCAACAAGAGCCTGGCTTTGGCCAGCTCGGATTCTAAGACTAAAGTCTTTAAACACTGAAACATCAGGTCTTGAAGGGTATGCAAAATCAACATGTCTAAGCTCAATTTCCCCTCGCAATGATTCAACAGGCTCGGCCTCAGCATCATCTGAGTCGATCCTAGTGGAACGGTCCAATATGGAAAATACAGAACCAACTGCTTCACCACCCCTTATGATCTCTGGAGCAAGGCTAACAGTTTCTGCAACTGAATTAGCAGTAACGAGAAGGACTACGAAAACCTTGATAACTTTTGAGAATGTGGAGAGCCCTTTGGTAACTAGATGAGCACCGTACCAGAGAATGAGACCTTCCGAACTATGGAGAGCAAACTGAGAAAGGCCATAGAGAAGGCCAGATATTTGACCCTTGCGTAAGCTGCGAAGCCAAGGAACACGAAGCTCGTGGCAGAACAAAGAGAGGATTTTATCCTGTGCATTAAAAGCTGCAACTGTTCGGATATTGCTCACTCCCTCGCCAGCAATCATGCTTGTCTTAGCATGAGCCTTGGCTGTGTCCCCAGCAAACCCTTTGAGAGAGAGTTGCTATAATGTGGGGAAAAAAAAAAAAAACCAAACAAGTAACTGTCATTAGACCATATTCAAATGGAAAATTTCCAAATAAGCCGGGAGTATAGACTACTCCGGACCAATGAAAATGTGCCACATCCACATATACTGACACCGCATAATCCTATAGGCCGGAAGTAGTCTACTCCCAGCAGACCATAGAAGTTCTCATTGAAATCCATTATTTGGGTCAAGAGCAGGAAGCTTGAAAATGCCAGTGGACACAACTGTACAAGACTGAAAGGACACACAAAGACTAAAGCAATGATTCGCATGAGACCAATATACATTTAAGGACAAAGACCACTGCATATTTCAGTAACATCTTTAAAGCAATCAATTCATATATACACTGCAAACAGTACCGGCAAATTTAGATTCAGACAGACAATAGTGGCATTTGGTGGTACATAAACGCAGTTGGGATACTCAAAACAGACCGTATAACACTCCAAAACGAAAAATCTTAGAGCCCAATACGACAGTGATGCAAGAAAAAGGAGGCTGCAAGTTCTCTGCCATGCTACTATTCACACTGACACTAAAACAAAAGCACAAAATGACCCATGATAAATTTTCAAAAGAGAAACAGAAAAAGATATCTTGGCCAGAATTGTCATAAATAATGTGATTCACGGGCAAAGAATCTCATGAAGAACTCGTTTGGTGGTGAGTCCATGCCTATAAAACAATGATAATAAACAAAATAAACCACTAAAAAAGCTCATGCACCCAGAAAGAACTGATCTTTTAAACATATGATATTACTAAATATCCATGAGAGAAAAGGGAAGAAACACAAAACACCAACATTTTGACTGGTGTCATAAATCCAAGAAAAGAAGAGTGTAAAAGATAGTATTTTTCTTAGTTTTTTGAAGTTGATGAAGAGAGTATGGACATGGGTTTATCTTAATTTCACACAGTTATTTTAATTAAAAATATGTACTTCTCCATAGTTCATATTAACTTATTATGTTTGGGTTTTTGAGGAGTGGGAAGGTGCATGTGCTGTTCTGTGCTGATTCAGAGTGACACGTTGTGGTTTATCAGCTTTTGTCGTTTAGTGCTGAGGAGCAAGTGAAGTCAGATGCCAGATATTTTAAAAAAAATGCAAAAATCTGACACTTTTTTAAAAATATTACTACATTATGATTTCACTAATTTACCCTTTTATGCTTTCTGCCCTAGGAAATGTCTAAACTACCCTTAGAAAACAGAAATGAAGGTTCATTTCTATGGCAAGGTTGGATTTGGACCAAATAGCATAGTAAAGTAGTAATCTTTACTATGAACTGCATAAAGGGATAGTTTTGTCATTTTAAAATTGACCTTTGACTAACTGTTAACTGAAAATTTGACAAGTAAATGAAAAATAACTAGATGTCATAATGATTCTGTTAAGTCAAAACAAAAAAAAAAAAAGGAAGAAAATTACCTGAGCAAAGTTGGCAAGAACAAGAAGGGGAAAGGTAGCCAAAATGAGAAGGGAGACCTTCCATTCTACAATGAATGCAACTATGAATGAGGTGAGAAGAGAGGTCATGTTTTGTAAAATGACTGAAATTCTCTCTGGTACTGCAGATTTTATATCAGCTGCATCTGAAGCTAATCGAGCTGCAAGGAGACACGAATTGTGCTCTTCTTCGTCGAACCATCCAACTTCATTCCTCAGAATTGCTGAAATGATATAATACAGAAACAAGAGAATTGATGTATTAGGAAATGTTCCAACAAAACAATGCATAAACAGACCCTTTTAATGAGTGAGTGTTCACTGTTTCACCTGCAAGCATCATTCTTCTTACTCTTGTTGTGAGATTCTCTCCCATAATGCTGAAGAAATAATGTTGAATCAAATATGCAACGACAGCGTAAAGCCCGACGCCGATGTAAATGAAGACGTACTCCTTTGTCTTCCTTTCCATGGCAGCAGGATTTCTATAATAGAAAACCTCAATCATGTTGCTCATCACTATAGCAAAGGTTGGACCAATAAAACCGGCAAGTATGGAACCTACTACGGCCATTACAGAATATGGCCACTCTGGAGCATTTAGCTTCAGCAGTCTCAAGAAATAGCCCTCAGGTGCTCGATTTTTCCGGTCAGTTTCAGCATTCGATACCATTTCAATGCGGCCATCAGCACCAGTGCTATATGAATAGCTCAAGTTACGCAGACTGCCAGAGCGCAGGCTTAGCGATTTAGTGGAAAGTGAATGACTCAGACGTGATGAACGTGTTCGGCGAGTCGATGGATTTGCAAAGTCCCTATTTCGAACTATTTCTTGGAAGCGGATCAATGAAGCATATGATCCTCCTTTGGAAATCAATTCTTCATGAGTTCCTGTCTCAACAACCTGTCCTTGTTGAATAACAGCAATTGTATTAACATTCCTAATAGTGGAAAGTCGATGTGCAACAACTACAGTTGTTCTTCCAACCATAAGGCGGTCTAATGCTTCTTGAACAATGCTTTCAGAGCCCGCGTCAAGGGCACTGGTTGCCTCATCAAGGAGGAGGATCTTCGGGTTCTTCAACATTGCTCTAGCTATTGCAATTCTTTGTTTCTGACCGCCAGAGAGTTGCACTCCTCGCTCTCCGACCTGTGCAAGTAAAAAGGTTCACTCCTTGCATGAAAACATGTACAAAACTAACGATAACGAAATCAGTTCTTACGCATGCGTACCTGAGTATTGTACCCGTTAGGAAGCAAGGCAATGAAGCTATGAGCATTTGCAGCCGAAGCAGCAGCTTCCACTTCATCCATTGTTGCCTCGGGCTTTCCATAGAGTATGTTCTCAAGTATGGTGGTAGCAAAAAGAGCAGGTTCTTGGTTGACCAACCCGATCTGATTGCGCAGCCACTTCAATTGCAAGGTCTTTATGTCCACATTGTCCAGCAAAATTTGCCCTGCTTAGCCAAAAATATCATGCATCAATCCATGGATGTAAAATCTCAATATTTGAACTCAAGAAGAAGATGATAATTACCCTGGTTAGGATCATAAAACCTCTCTATTAGAGAGACAACTGTACTTTTTCCCGACCCACTACCGCCAACAACTGCAACAGTCTTCCCAGCAGGAAAGAAAATCGAAAAATCACGGAATATCATTACATCTGGCCTTGATGGATAGCTGAAAGATACATCTTTGAACTCTATGTTCCCGTTAACCTCAGGCAAACATTTTCCATCAGATGGATCTTGAATTATCGTAGGCTTTTGCTTAATAATTTCCATCAGCTTGTATCCAGCTGCTTTTCCTTTGCTAAAGGCCCCGAGATTGGAGAATGACTGGCCTAAACTCCTGAAAAAGTAAATGCAGTTTATAATATTTCCAATCTCTATTCCTAATTATTCACAAAAAAAACTCTGGTATATGAAGTGATTTGATTATTACAAGCCACCAACAACGGCAGAGAAGATTGCAGTGAATGCCTTCCCCCCGTCGGTTTGTCCATTCCTGATAAAAACCCCGGCATACCAAAACACAAGAGCCCAGGACATGCATGCTATTCCATAGGTACATCCAAGTCCTAAACCTTTGGCCATTCCAGCCTTGTATCCAAGCTTCAGAGTGTTTTGTATTGCATCTGAATATGAATTCAGCGCTTTGCTCTCCCCGACATAAGAGTAAACAGTCCGAACTTGCGCAATGGCCTATTGAGAAATGTACACAATTAGATCCCAGCAGAACTGGAGAAGGAAAATTAGCTCTCTTCGTGAATTTTACCACTGCAACTTTAACAGCATCTATAACTGTGCTTTCACAGCACAATTTATCAACTCCCTTTTTCTAGGCCAATGAATCCAATTAATCGGTTTAGTCCAAATTTTTCGAGCAGTGTTAGTCTTCCTGATAAACAAGCTCGGAGAAGTTCTAGCATAAGCCGGGAGTAACTACTCCTGGCCAATGCCATGTTGCCATGCTAGCAAAGTTGCTGACATGGCAGCACATCATTGGCCAGCATACAATAGATATTTTCCTTGTGCCTCTATTCATTTGAGTTATGTCTCAAGTTAACGAAAATATCTAATCTATGCCGGTTGTTAACGACTCCCGGCCAAAATAAAACCATGAACCAAAGAAAAAAGCACTGGCCAGTTTGAAAGTATCACATGCAAAAGAGCCAGCATTTGGCACACAAAGTGGCAGTTTCAACTAGTGAACAGCAAGCAGCTTTCAATGCACATTAAAAATGCACAACAAACTAGCAAAACAGCTGTTTCTCTTTGTCATTAATAAAAAAAGAACTAACAAAGCCTCCAAATTGAATAAAAGTTATTACATGGCAAAAGAAAAGAACACGATTCAATGCACTTTAACAACAACCCAGTAGGCTAATAGACCTCACCTGCTCGGCAATTATGCCGGCTTGTGCATACGATTCACGGCTCTTAGAGGTGAGGCCAGTTAGAGTATATGCATATAAGCCACCAGCAAATGCAATTCCTGGAATCACAGCCACACTTAACAAAGCCAACCTCCATGCTGACACAAAACCAACCACTAGCCCAGCCAAAAATGTTGACAGATAATGGATAAAGTTTCCCACCTACAGCAAAACAGAAGCACGCGCATGTTAAGCCCTACTTTGCTAACGTCCGCCAGTCAAACTGTACATTTTGAATGTGGGGGCCACACTAAGTTCTAGCACCCAACCCCGGGCTAGATTTTGCCTGCCTACCCCAACCCTCGCTCGGGTCAATAAGCAATTGCAAGAAGAGAAATAAAGTAAGGACCTTTACCTTTTCACTAATGGCATCTTGGACGAGGAGAGTATCAGTTGAGACACTGAAGACAATATCCCCAGTTCTAGCATCTGTATCATAGAACCCAACATCTTGTTTCAACACTGCTTCAAGATACTTCTTCCTCAGTGTACCAGCTTGTCTCTCCCCAGTATACATCCAGCAAGCAATCTCTGGTGGTGGTCAAACTCAGACATTGATTAGCATACTTTCTTAAAAGAATCAATCAATAAGCAGGCAGCATATTGGCATAACAAAATTAATGTTCAATGTTGTTATTATTATTATTAAATAGACAGGTGAAGAAGAAATGAGAGAGATAAAATGGATGAAAGTGTATAGCCCCATGGACCACGTGGGTTCAAGCTATTTTGCAGCCTCCACCCGGTCCGGATGTGAACAGGTCACACGAGTCACATAGGAAGAAGCATTTTGTTCTTCTTTGGGGCCATTTATCAAACACCACTTCTGCATTCAATAGAAAGAACAAAAGCAAGAAATGAAAAGTTGTTTTCAGTTTTTTTTTTTCACACATACCTGCGTAGGATGACAGGCACACAACAAGCCCCAGATACACAAAATAGAGAGCATACTGCAATGAATAAAAAACATATAAACTTAAACAAAATAAGATCAAAACAGATCTCTGTTCAGATCTAAATAACCATTATAGCATTTAAGAAAACAAACCTTAGTAACTTCATGTGTCATTTTATGCAAATCAGATTGATTCTTTCCAAACCCGTTAATCATTTCTCCCAATAGCAAGAAGAAAACAGGCTTTGCAGAGCCATGAATCATAGCACCAATGCTACCGGAGATCATAAGTAGCCAGTCATACTTATCGGCAAATGAGAAAAGCTGGAAAAAAGGCAAGCTTTGTTCTTTCTTCTTCTCAACCTCAGGCAATGGGGATTTAGTGTCTATGTTCTCAGTTGCCATCCCGCAGCTAAAATGGCCAAAGATCAAAACTTTATGCTATAAATGGAGTTAAAATAGATTCTAGAGAGAATATTGAGTGAAAATAACAAGTGGGTATATTGCCATTGAAGAGATCTGATGTAAGCAAAAGAAGAAAAGTGTGGAAGTAAGTTAGCAAAGCAACTAGGTGGACTTAGAGGTCAAAGTGGCTCAAGGAAGAAAAAATTTTGAAACAAAGGAAGACTGAAATGAGGATTTGGAGGGGAGAGAGAAGAGTGAGGAGTGTTATATAGTAATTTAACTGAAATTGTGATAATAATAAAAAATTTAAAATATATATATATATATATATATATATATATATATTTATCCAGGTTAAGGGGAATCTGGTTAACTGTAGGTGTCCTACTTGGGTTGTCTAGATTTTTGTGCCATCAATTTATGAAATTTTTTACTACTATAATATTTTAAAGAGTGTTACTAAATGTCGTCCCTAAATTACTATATGTTATGTTAATTATTTATGTATTAATTGAATGTTTGAATATTTTAAAGAAATGTTTTTTTTAAGTTATGTTTTAAAGTTAAGGATAATTTCGTCTTTTAAAGAGATAGTATTTAATAATTAGGGACAATATTTAGTAATTCAGTAAAAAAAATTTACAAAAAAATCATAGGAAAATTACAAAAAAACAAAAAAATATGAAAATATAAATATAAAAAAATAATTTTTAAAAAAGTTACATTTTTTTTTTAATAGAAGTTACATTTTTTTTAGTTGAGCTAGATTGATATGAAAATTGTGACACGTTGAATTCGGCACAAAATCTCGACTACGGCACTTAATTTTAAAGTGTTTATTAATATTTGAATTAAGCAAAATCATTATATTTATGCTCTAAATTTAATAAGATAGTCTTATTTGCATCTAATTGACGTTATTTTACATCTGAAGCTCATGTGGCAAGACATAACCTGAATTCGGCTTAACAGTGGATAAAAATAAATCTGTTTTGTCGAATTTAGAAATAAATATGACTTGTTTATTAAATTTATAGTTTTAAATAGTGATGATTTTGCCTAGTTGAAATGATAAATAGGATTTTAGAAATAAAACATGTATTT
>CAOJCR010141414.1:0-14043 GCA_948330485.1 Euphorbia neoarborescens | reverse complement strand
AATGGAGATAGGGAATAGGAACAAGGAGGCCGAAGAACACTAATCACCAATGTAGTTAAAATGCACCAAGGGAAAGAGCTAAAGCTCTTGAGTTTATGATGTGGAATTTGAAAAGAGAGAGAGGAAAGAAGAAGAGAATTTCGTCAAGAGGAAGAGAGGAAAAAAATGCCAACATTATGTTTGCTTTGACTCATTTAAAGGAAGAATAATATGACATAAAGATTGGAATTAATGTCATTGATGGAGTTTAAATGCAATGATTGACATTTGAATGGAATGTTATGGTAATGAAAGGTTACATTTGACTTGGAAAAGAAACAAAACTAAAAATAAACATAAAGTTGTCATTTAGGGGAATAGATCCTAGAACCAGTAGATAAAGGACAAGCATCTCAACCACTAGGCTAGGAATGCATTTACTTACAATGAGGAAGAAAAATAAACAATTAAAGGTAGAATGTAGAATAAAAATATGGAATATTTCAATAAAACAAAAGAAATGACGTGGAAAAGACAAAGGTAAACACGGGGTATTACAATGGCATTGTAGAGTATGCCTAATTCTATATGTGATGACAGTGTGCGATATATAAAATAAAACTTTGTAGTATATTTGATAAAGTGATGGAATGGAATGATAGATAATGCCTAATTTTAAGTGACATAGATGGGATGTCATGAAAATGATGAAATAACAGTCAAGTAGACTACTGAATGTCCCTAGACCATATATTTCAAAATCTAAATATTTGGAATGCAAGAGGATTTTATAGTCTAAATAAGCCTTAGAGTATGAAAAATTTTAATTTAGTAAGATTATAGAGTCTGGATAAACTCTATAATGCACAATATAGAAAAAATTGTAATACAAGAAGATTGTGGAGTTCAAACAGACTCCAAAATGCATAATGTAGAAGAACTATAATATAGGAAAATTCTAGGGTCCAGATAGATTCTAGAATATGGAATGTAGAAAACTGGAGTGTGGAATAATTCTAAAGTCTAAAAAAGCTCCAGAATAAACAATTGTTAAAAATTAGAACACATAAAGATTTTGGAGTCTAGACAGACTCTAGAAGCTAAAATGCAGAAAGATTTCGGAGTCTAGACTTACTTCAAAAAAATAGAATGTAGAAAACTTGATTGCAGATAGATTCTAGAGTATAACAAGGCTCTAAAATACAGAATGTAGAAAACTTGAAATGCAAAAGGATTCTAGATTCTTTACAGACTCTATAATATAGAATGGAGTGAAACTAGAATACAAAAGCATTCTAAAGTCCTGATAGACCACAGAATGCAAAATGCAGTGATGATAGATAAATGCAAAATATTAAGCAAAAAATAAAACGCAGAGGTGATATTGAAAGTGCATGTAAAATGGTATCAATGGCTATAGAGAAAATCATTCTTAGCATGAACATTTATAATGCGGAAATCACATAAGAAATTTAGAGATATAAAAAAAATCATGTAAGGTTTACATAAGCGAAAAATAAACACAGAGCATGCGGGTGGACTTATATTTTAAACGTAGGTCAATGGGTCTCTACCATTACTAGGAGGGATTTCCTTGCAATCGATGTGGATATGACAATGATGGAGCTAATAGATTAATTTTAAGGTTTTGGTAGTCCTATGGGCAGTATCTAAGGCTACAATATGCAGGTTAAGTCAAGTCCGAGATAAGCTTAAGGGTCCCATAAAAAGATACACCATCTTTCTCTTTCCAATAGGTTTGAACGAGAAGATGAAGTAAAATTTAATGAGTGACTTTCCCAATACGAAACCTTGTGAACTAGAAAACACAAGTTGTGCCTTCTTGAGATCGCTGAGGCTATGGTTTATAGGACTTAGAGTGTTATGTGCAATGAGTGTGTCTACAACAATGCAATCTAAATCCTAAAGCTAATGCACGTTCGAATTCCTTAAAATACAATTTTAATTTAAAGCAATTTTTACGACACACTTTGTCAGAAAAAACCTTATAAAAAAGATTTTCACAAAGGTGAGGATTATTTAAAGACACGTAGAAAATATTTTGTATAAATATTTTTCAAAATATGTAGAAAAGATTTTGAAAACATTTTGATAAAATATTTTCAAAATTTTGAAACAAGTTTTGGAAATATTTTTAAGGAAAATCTTTAGCATAAAGAGTCCCCAATGATAAGGTCGGATTTGAAATTATATTCTAGGCTTTACGGAACCCCGTGGATGGATGATTTGACTAATATTTGGCATTTATGTCTGTGTTTCATGTATTTTTCTTCATTCTTTGTTACTTATGGTTTTGTGCATATTTTGGTGATTTTTCTTAATTTTGATTGTTTCCTTTAGTAAAAGGTTGCAAAAGCAAGAACTTGGTTAGTTTTACCTGTTTTTCTGAGCTTAATGATACAAGGGTGGAAACCCGAGTTGATTATGAAAGGAAATAGGATTGTAGTCGGACTAAGAGCGAGAAGAAGTTCATATCTTTGGAGGCAGATTTTGGAGTGGGCATTAGAGAAAAAGATGGAGTTCATGCTACGAGCTTTCAAATGGGTCCAAGATCAGTAAAATTAGAGGTCAGATGAGGGAGTTTTGGCAAAAGGAAGATGGGATGAAGAAGCTTCCCAGTTTGCAAGAAGTGCTCGTCGAGTAACTCAGCTACTCATTGAGTAAAGTGCACAAAAATCGACAGAAGGTTTATTCGACCATGGTACTCATCGAGTAGCATATTATAGCTGGTACTTGACGAGTACATTGGGCTACTCGATGAGTACCAGTTGGGATTACATAGGAAATTGTAATTTTTAACATTATTTTCTCTATTTTCTTCACCTCTTTTAGCCCTAACTATTTTTGGTATTTGATTTATGATTAGAACACATATAAACACTTATTTTAGAACATTATTAGGGTTTATCTTTCGATAACTCTTAACTCTTGGGGAGTGTATAACTCCCTGAGTGGTTTTGTATGCCGATTTTCTATTTTGATTAAGGAAGTGTTTACTGTTTTGACTTTCTTGTTTGCAATTATTCATCTTCGGATTGGAATTTTCCATAGCGTTCATCTTCAATACGAGGAGACCTTTAAAAATGGTTTGCTATTAATTGGAATAAGTTTTCTTACTCTCTTTAATTATTAATTAGGGTTTCTTCACCAACCTCGGTTGATTATATGTCATTGAATCATTCCATCGCTTTCATGAGAGTCAGCTTAATTGATTTGGAGTTTTGATTCTGAAAGTTGTTCGGTTGCATGTTCTATGTGTGTTTGTAGTCTCATGAGATCCGTATCTATTAGTCAGGTACATATACGTGACTCTACCTAGATTAAAACCTAGGAAATCATTGGATTGATAACTCTGTGAAATTTACGAGTCAGTAGTTTTTAAACCTCTAGAACTAGTTCACCTCTAAAAAAGGTTTTAACAAACTAGAGCCTAATCGAGATTTGTGAATATGCTACTTTTTACATATTGAATTTGTTTGAGTTAGATTTTACAATTGATTCCATTTTGATTAATTCAATTTCTATGCAAGTTCCGTCCCCGTGTTTTATTCAAAAGTCACGTAAACTACCTTAGGATAATAGTTAAAGTCGATACAGATCAAGATAGGAGATTGATCATTGTATACGTTAATTTAGGTTTTAGTATTCTGCATTTTAATTTTCTGCATTTTATGAATTTTCTCTTTTTATTCGCTCAGACACGTTAGGAAGCCCTGTATTTCGGTGCTTGTAGAAACTTTCCTATTTATTTATTTTCAATAAAACAATATTTTTATTTTCATTGTTTTCGACCACTACCAAACATGTGTCATGATTTTGGTACCGTTGCTGGGGAAAGTATTCTCCTGCAACATTGAACCAATGGTCTACTATCTTATTTGAGCATTGTAATTGTTTTATTCAATTTTCATTTTTTATTTATTTGTTTTCAATAATTGCTTCTATTTGGTTTTCTTTGGTTTATGCACACTCATTACACTAATCCTTTTTTCTTTGATCTTGAAATTTAACATACTTTTCATAGGAACTGAAGAACAAGAAGAAATTTAAATGTAGCTATGGAAGAAGCGGATTTGAGAGCTAAGGTGGAGCATTTAAGGCATGAAAGGGAGCAATTTGAAGCTAAACGCACTGCGAGGGATGCACGAGAAGCTGAGTTGATGCAAAGGCTTGAATACAAGATGAGGGAGTAGTACAATAGACAGCTTGTTAGAGATGACTAGGCTATGACAGATCTAATGGCCCCTCACAGACCCATGAATAGAGCTGGAGTGGTAATGCCATCCATTACTGCTAATAACTTTGAGATAAAAACAAGTATGATCTAGTTGGTGCAAAACAATGGCCAGTTCAGTGGAGGCATTGCAGATAACCCAAATGATCACTTTAATCGATTCCCAAGGGTGGCTGACACTGTCCAGATGAATGGAGTACCTTAAGATGTTATTCCGTTAAAGTTGTTTCCATTCTCTCTGAATGGAGGAGCTATGGAGAGATTTTATTCACTTTGGCCTGGATAGGTATCATCTTGGGACTAGTTGGAGGAGCAATTCCTTACCTACTACTTTCCTCCTTCCAAGATGGTCCAGTTGAAAAACGAGATCAATGCTTTCCTTCAATTCAGTACAAAACCTATGAATAAAGCTTGGAGTCGATTTCAAAGGATACTCTGAAATTGCCCCCACCATAATATACCTTAGTTTGATCAGGTCAGTATTTTTTTTATCATGGTTTAACTCCTACTAACTGAGTACAGGTTAACTCTTCTATAGGGGGAGATATCTTTTAGATGTCAGGATCTTAGGATGAAGAGTTGATTGAAGGAGTAGAGAGGAAAAGCACAATATGGATAGAGGAACCACCAAACCATAGAGAGGTTCACATGGCTCTAGCAGGACAGCATAATCTTGCCATGGATGAGATCAGCCAAAAGATGGATATTATGATGGCCAAGCTGAATTTAATTGACTCACAACGACCGATGATGGGTGTCACAAATGGAGGAGATCATCCAAGTTAGGCTTGTGAGACGGGCAATTCATATGCCAAAGGATCTGAAATTGCAAATTATGCGGGAGGTAATTTCAGGTATGATAACTCTAATCCTCTAATAATTCGTACAATAATAATAATTATTATAGGAGAAGATTTCAACACCCAAATTTTTTTGTCTGGTAATAATCAAAATGTGTAGAAACCTCCTTCCAGATTTCAAATTGAGCACCAAAATAAGGGGTTAGGTAAGGCCCCAACACATCAATATATACAACCTCTAGCATTGCCTACTCCACCTCCAAAACCAGATGACAATGTTATGTCTTTTTTAATGGATATTTCATCTAAGCTTTCAGAGACTACGACTAAATTGGCGGATAATAAGGCATTTTGCAGAGATTTTAGTAACTAGGTGGCTCATATGAGTAGGGAAAGGCAAGAGAGGCCTTTCAGTAGTCTCCCCAGTACTACCGAACATAACCCAAATCGAAACCATAGGGAGAAAGCGTACTCAATCACTGTTGTGAGTGTCAATAAGCAGGAGGCAACAGAATCTGAGGCCAAGGGTCAACCTCCAGCAAAGCAGGCAAGTGTGGGGTCGGGATAGGTAAGCGACCCCGAACTAATTTCTAAAACTTCTTCTAATGTGCTTGAATCTGATAAACCCTCTGATCTAGTTTGGATTTATGTGCCTAAATTACCTTTCCCTCAATAGGTTAGGAAACCCCAGCATGATCAGAAGCATTCCAAATTCCTTGAAATTTTTAAGAAGCTAAAAATTAATTTACCATTATATAAGGCTCTCCTTGAGAAGCCTAAATACGCTAACTTTTTTTAAGGGTTACTTGCATGTAAGAAGAAGCTATAAGGAGAAAAAGTGGTGGCACTGACGGCGGTATGTACAGTGCGATTGAGAAATAGCTTCCACAGAAGGTGAAAGATAAAGAGAGTTTCACAATTCCGTGTCAAATAGAGAATTTGAAGATTTCAAATGCTTTATATGATTAGAAGCCATCATCAATTTGACACCCCTTTTTATTCTTCGTAAGCTTAGATTAGGAGATCTGAAAACCACCACGGTGATGCTGCAACATGCAGATCGATCGATTGTAAAACCATATGGAGTCCTGGAAGATGTGTTAGTAAAGGTAAATGAATTTATTTTTCCAGCTAATTTTGTGGTTTTGGATACGGAAGAAGATGCTGGAATTCTATTATTGCTTGGAAGACAGTTGCTCGCAACAGGAAGAGCGCTAATTGACATTCATGGAGGTAAGGTAATGTTCCGATTGCAAGATGAAGAGGTAACATTTGATGTATATAATACTCTGAATGCTTCTTTAGATTCTGAAAATTGCAATTTTGTATCCTCTACTAGCTCTACTAATGCGTGTGTTGATAAGGAATTATGTAGTAATTTAGATGTCAAGTTAGGGAGCGATCTTCAGAACGTAAGGAAGGAGGCAGCTGGAGTAAGAAACGATAAAGAAAGAGGTAGGTTCGACAATCTAGAAATAAAGGTTGAGCCGACGCCCGAGTCATCCTTAACAGTGCCTGTAGAACTAAAATTGGCATTTTACTGAATGCATAAGGTGAAGAAGTAAAGAGGAAGAAGAAGCGGAAAACATAGAGGAAAAAGCACAAGAATAGGTGCTTTCTCTTCGATTTTTGATGAAACGAGCATTAGTGAAAGTCGAGCTATTTTGACTATAAACGTGGCACTTGTAGGTTGTAAATTACTTTTGAGTTTTGGATTTTACATTTTTATGATTGTTTTATTTAGTTTTGTTGGAGTCAATTACACGAGACGAGGATCTGAGTCAGTACAGAAATCGAGGTAGGGAACATATTTAAAAAAAATTTCCCTTTACTCGCCGAGTACAAGGCTTTATTCCGCGAGTACAGCCACTTGCAAGTGTCAATGGGTGTGCTCAATGGAGTACTCATCGAGTACTCCCCCAAGTAACCCTACTGCCACTCATTAGGGATAAGTACTCGGAGAGTACTCCCTTACCGAATACGAGAAAAATTTTCTAAAAAAATTATAATAAAAATGAAAATAAAACTCAAATTTCTTTTGAATTCCTTTCCTCTTTCTTATATCCTCTCCACTTATTTTGTACTTTTTCCTATTGCAGTTACGGGAGTAAGTGCAATCTAAGTGTGGGGTGGCATTACATTCGCTCTGAATTTGTTTTGATTTTATTTTGATGTGTTTGCTTGCTAGTATCATATTGTTTGCTAGATTAGTTTTGATTTTTTGTTTAGTTTTGATTGTCTGTTTTGTGTATTGAATGCTAAATTTCAGGAAGAATTGTTCTGATATATAGATACCCTCAAAATTGAACTTTGTTGTTTATTTTCGAAGTAGGAAGCTTGGAATTCTGAATTAAGTATGCTGGGAATTAGCCTTTTTGTGCCTGTCAGCCTTTCTAGACAATGTTTTTGCATGAAAATAATAAGGGTAGTCATGTATAGTGGTTCAATCATTTACTGTTGTTTCCATGAATGAATTGAAATAGTGATTAGGAACAATGAGAGAGCAAAGCGCATGTAAACACATTATGACTCTCTTACACTATACATTGAGAACTTTTGAGCCCAGGGACCAGTTCACTTTGGTTCTTAATTTTTTTTAGAGACAATCAAACACTGTGTGCTATATCATAGAACTCGGTGTAGTCCTGCACCTGCCATAAGCAGAGCTTAATATGTGGAGACCCTTAGGTATAGCCACACTGTCACACACGATGCACTTTTCTTTTTCAAGTTAACTTTTTTGAACCTAAAAATACTAACTAGCCGTAGAACACCCTATTTGAGCTTGAGCCTGCTCTTTCAAAGCCATATTACAAGGCAAATTCCTTAAAGTTATAAGCAAAATTCCCTTCACTTTAAGTTTCCCTTCAACCCATCCTCTCCTCAATTTCAAGTTAGATTTGGTCAATGAG
This sequence comes from Euphorbia neoarborescens, assembly GCA_948330485.1. Classification (NCBI taxonomy): domain Eukaryota; kingdom Viridiplantae; phylum Streptophyta; class Magnoliopsida; order Malpighiales; family Euphorbiaceae; genus Euphorbia; species Euphorbia neoarborescens. The sequence continues at coordinate 6,097 of CAOJCR010141414.1, read as the reverse complement.
CTTCATTCTTTATTTCTGGGTATGTTCTATAAATGCTGAACATGATTCGATCACTTTTTCCTATGTGAAAAAAGGAAAAAAGAAAAAAAAGAAGAAAAAAGAAGGAACACATATATAAATGAATAAATGTTATCAATGTTGTTTGTTTAAATAAATAACAACTAGTTCTTATTGTGTTCTTTGGGATGGGTTCCAAACAATGAATTGATGTGCTTTTCGGGGTTGCAATTACTAAATTATCTTAAATTTTTTTCCCAAGTAATCAAGGAACTTCCATTCTCAGTTTGTTTTCCTTTGTGATATCTTTTGTGAATTCTCTATTTCTTTTTTCTGAATCTTGGGTATGTTTTGTAAATAAGTGTGAGGTGTTTCTCCTTTTCTTCTTTTCATTCCCCTATTATTTTATCTAGTTGCTAATAAAAGGAATTGTTGGGATTTGTGTTTTGTTCTTGCTTTTTTGTAGACCCGTGATTGACCAAATTCTATTTTAAACTTGAATAGAGTAGTTGTAAGCCTAAATTTACCTTTAACACACCTTACCCTTAGCCTCTAACATTACAAGCCATAAAAGGTTCTCTGATTTTGCTTCTTTTTACCAATGACTACACCGAGATTGCCATCAGTTCACTATATGATGCATGATTTTTTTAGATTTGTGTGTGTTTTCTTCTCACCTTGACATTTATGAGCGTATTGAGTGCAATCTGTGAGGTGGACTCATTAGTTGTATAGACTCTCACCGTTCTGCTTCATTAGTTTATGTATGTGAAACCATAGTACTTATGTTTGATGTCTGTAGATGATTATTGTTATTGTCTGGATTGTTTCTACATGTTTGTAATTGGTGAACTGACATAATTAAATAATAGGTGGGTATTCAGGCAAAAAACGGTTTCTTGATTCTGAGTTTTAGGTTATTTTCTTGGGGACAAGCAAAGTTCTAAGTGTGAGTTAGTTGATAAGGTCGTATTCGACCTTATATTCTAGGCTTTTTAGAACCCCGTGGATGGATGATTTGAGTAATATTTGGCATTTATGTGTGTGTTTTATGCATTTTTCTTCGTTCTTTGTTAGTTATGGTTTTGTACATAGTTTGGTAATTTTTCGTTAGTTTTGATTGTTTTCTTCAGTCTAAGGTTATGAAAACGAGGACTTGGTTACTTTTACCCCTTTTTCTATGCTTAATGATACAGGGGTGGAAACCCGAGTTGATTATGAGAAGGAAACAGGATTTTTGTCCGACTAAGAGAGAGAAGAACTTTATATCTTTTGATTAGATTTCAAGGAAGTTGGAGGCAGATTTCGGAGTGGGCATCAAGGGAAAAGATGGAGTTCATGCTACGAGCTTTCCAATGGGTCCAAGATCAACAAAATTGGAGGTCGGATGAAGGAGTTATAGCGAAAGGAAGACAAGACGAAGAAGCTTCCCAATTTGGAAGAACTACTCGTCGAGTAACTCAGCTACTCGTGGAGTAAAGTGCACAGAACTGGAAAGAAGGGTTATTCGAATTTGGTACTCGTCAAGTAGCATTTTATAGCTGGTACTTGACAAGTACATTGGGAAACTCAATGAGTACCAGCCGGGATTACATGGGAAATTGCGTGTTTTGACTTTATTTTTCCTATTTTCTTTATCTCTTTTAGGCCTAACTGTTTTGGGTATTTGCTTTATGATTAGAACATATATAAATAATTGTTTTAGAACATTATTAGGGTTTATCTTTTGACAACTCTAAACACTTGGGGAGCGTATAACTCCCTGAGAGGTTTTGTACACCGATTTGCTATTTGATTAAGGGAATGTTTACTGCTTAACTTTCCAGTTTGCAATTATTCATCTTCGGATTAGAATTTTCTATAGCGTTCATCTTCAATACGAGGCTACCTTTAAAAATGGTTTGTGATTAATTGGAATAAGTTTTCTTACTCTCTTTAAGTGTTAATTAGGGTTTCTTCACCAACCTTGATTGATTATATGTCATTGAATCATTCTGTCGCTTTCGTAAGACTCAATTTAATTGATTTGGAGTTTTGATTGTGAAAGTCATGTGCTTGCATGTTCTATGTGTGTTTGTAGTCTCGTGAGATCCGTATCTATTAGTCAGGTATATATACGTGACTCTACCTAGATTAAAACCTAGGAAATCATTGAAATTGACAACTCCGTGAAACTTACGAGTCAGTAGTTTAAGAACCTCTAGAACTAGTTCACCTCCAAAAAAAGGTTTTAACGAATTGGAGTCTAACAGAGATATATGGATACGCACGCTACTTTTTACATATTGAATTTTTTTGAGCTAGGTTTTACAATTGATTCCATTTTGATTAATTGAATTTTTGCATAAGTGCCATCCCCGTGTTTTATTCAGAAGTCATGTAAACTACCTTAGAAGCATAGTTGAAGTCGATACAGATCAAGGTATGAGATTAATCATTGTATACGTAAATTTAGGTTTTAATTTTCGGCATTTTATCAATTTTCTCTTTTTATTCGCTCAGACACGTTAGGAATCCCATTAGTTTGGGGCTTGTAGATACTTTCATGTGGATTAACACCTGGACTTTACCGGATTTATTACTTGACAATGATAGGATACATTGCCCTTTAGTGAGAGGTTTAGTAGTTGTTTTCGACCATTACCAAATGCGTGTCACCCTGTAAAGTCGCCATTATGGGCAGGCGAACTAGGGAGGCCGAGGCTTTTTTGAAAATGCATCTTACATTGGCAGGTTTTAAGAAATACATTTCATGCAGAAAACTCTTTTTAACTTTAAAAAGGATGAATCTCTTTAAACGATATTTTGGTGTTTCCACTCGGCTAATAGCTCACACTTGGAATTTTTGCGGCCTTTTGGAGCTTTACTTTAAGCCGTACAAGCAAATCAAACTACCGCTAACAGAGATGGGTCCGAATAAAGACAATGTATTCAATTGGCTTAATATAGGTAACCGAATTAAAGGAATTTGAAAATTTAAAAATGAACTTATTAAATTTGATTTAAGCGGTTAAAAGGTGAGCGTCCAGGCAGGAAAGTAGTAAATAAATACAGAAATTAAAACACATTTACAATTTTCTTAAAATACAGAATTTTCTAAGAAAGCAGTAAACTCTAGCATGCATCTATCTTATACATACATCTACCCTGCAAAATTTAAGTTAGTACAGGCAAAAATTATGTACACATAGGACTTAAAACAGATAAAATCACAGTTTAATAAGCAGAGGGAAGAAATGATAGCTCATGGGTATGCAATTAGGGGTCGACCAGTTTGACTCGACTAGTCCAACCAAACTAATTTGGGCTGACCAGTGGACTCGGGCTGGACCTAAAAATAATTTTTTTCAAGTTTTGTAGTGGTCTAGCTGATGTTATTATGAAAATTTTTCGCCTAATTTTAATTATTTTAAGCATCCAGAAAGCAGTTCAGTTTTTGGGATAAAATATGGTTTATTTTATGAAAAATGCATATTTTTCTGTTGTGGGGTGTTAGCGGTTCCTAACCGTCTTTGTGGCACGACTTTCTACGCAAAATATGCATTTCTATTGTCAATAAATGTATAAAAATCCAAAATAGGAATAAAATAATAAACCAGGGTAAAATGATACTTTTATGGCACAAAAGATAAAAAAGAGAAAACAAATATCATATTGGGGCAAAAATATAATTTACAGGGTGTCAAAAAAAATTTTGGGTGCGAACGTTTGTTACAGGGTAGGCTACCCAGTGAACCTCAGGTTATACGGCAAACAGTGTATGCATAACTGATACAATGTGCAAAGCACATGTATATAACATGGAAACATAGAGATTTTTAGGCATAAACACTGTATTTGATAGCATTTTGGTATAGTTTGATGATTTTTGCAGGGAGTTGATTCTGAAAGCCTTAAATAGACTTCAGGAAAAGTTTTGCACAATTAGAGCAAATTATGGATCAAAGATGAGACAATTGAGGGAGCCATTATCCAGAAGGTTGTCGTGACCGTGATAGCCCTGAGTCGCGATCGCGATATTATGAGTCAAAGAGGAGAAGAGGCACAAAAACAGGCATCGCAATCGTGACACTGCCTATCACGATCGCGACACAGGCGAATTTTGCAATTTGAGTTCCAGAAGGTCATCGCGATCGCGAGGAAGGTTTGTCACGATCGCGACCACATCAGATGAGGGTAGATAACGGTTAAAAAGGATTGTCGTGATCGCGACTATGCTTGTCGCGATCGCAACACATGTAGTTGGGGAAGTTATAAACGATTCATTTTACAAATTTTCAAAAGACAGACGTTGGAACCTATCTTAATCCCCTCTAAACCAATAGAAATCACCCTTATCCTCCTCCTAACCAATCACAAGCCTCCCTAACACCTATATAAGCCTCCACAAACATCATTTTTTGGATATCATAAGATTTTTAGAGAGAAATTCTGTACTTTTTCGAAGAGCAAGAAGGAAGAGAAGAATAGCCCGTTTTCTGCAATATTAGGCGTGAATCTCAAGTAAGGACAGAGGCTTCTTCATCCAACAATGAGTATTTGGTCCTAATAGGGAGATATAACTCCATTGGAGAGTTGTATCTACCCTTCTTCTTATTCTTTTTCTGTTTTTCATTTCATGTTGTTTATGTGTAGTTAATCACACTTAATTGCTGTCAATTTTGTTTGTTTGAATTAAATAGAGCCTAGTGACAAGTTCTAGGGTTAGTATATAGTTGAATTGACAACTTGGCTATGTATTAGCTTGAAAGAATCCAAATTTATGAAATTCTGTTTATGTTTTCTTATTTCCTATAGTTTTTGTTCTTTAAATGATGGAAATTAATTGTTGTTGATGTTGATTTCTTGGTTGAAATCCTAGTTTAGATGCTGAATATTTTGAGTGAGTTAATCATACCCTTGAAGTATGGATTGATATTAAATTATGGTGTTCAATTTCACATATGAATATCATTGTTATGCATGTGATTAAATGCTATATTTTGGACTGATTTTGGATGTATTGAAATAATCAAAGAGTATGTTCAGATTTGTTTCGGATATTGCATGAGTTGAATTGAGTTAATCACCACCGATTCAATGTTTATCGTCATAATAATCAGAAGACGATTCTTTTATGCCATGTACAAGATTTAATGTTAGATAATAATTGTTTCTAGGGATAGGAATCCAGAAAATGCCTTTAAACATGCAATTATATACAATGTGAAGAAATGGATTAGAGTAGAGATGAGAAATACCTAGTTTGCTTGAATGAGCTGAAATTCGGTGTTTTGATTGTTCACTTTATCAAAACTCATTATAGAATCACATAAACAGTCTTAGATGTTATAAAATTCTACAGCAACCCCCTTTTCCTCGTGGGATTCGATACCCGGATGTAAGAAATCCGTTTTATACTACTTGAACGATCTGTATACTTGCGGAGTGCGCGATTTAATTAAAATTAGACTTTATGCTTGTAAATATGAATGCATGCCAATCTGAACTTAATAGTACACACACAAAAATGCACATCAAGTTTTTGGCGCCGTTGCCGGGGAAAAAAGCGATGGTGTTCAGTAGAATATTCACTGAAAATGCTGATTTATGTTTGTAAATACTTTGTATATATGTTGTTTTTGCTTTAATGTTTGTTTATATGTTTATTATGTTTTTGCAATTCGATGTTTGCCATTATGTTTCTTTTCATGCATGAACTTTTGTTAGGTGTATGCACAATACTAGGAAGTCGGGATTACTTCTCGAGCCGTTTGAACCGGAGATCAATTCTAAGTCAAGGCAAAGAAGACAAGTAGAAGACAATATGGGAGATGAAAGAAACCCCCAACCCCAACCTCAACAACAACAATGGTTGATGGAATTTGTAGTTCCAAGTCTTCACGGAACTCAAGATGGAGTTGTCCGGCCACCGGTCAATGCAAATAACTTTGAGATCAAGCCCGCGTTGAACTTGCTGCAGAATAGTTTGGCTTTCTATGGGCTGCCAAACGAGGACCCAAATTCTTATATATCTGGTTTTCTGGGGATATGTGATACATTCAGAATTAATGGTGTGCCCATAGAAGCAATTCGGTTAAGGCTATTTCCATTCACCTTG
>CAOJCR010139893.1:0-37490 GCA_948330485.1 Euphorbia neoarborescens | reverse complement strand
AACCAGAGGGACCTGCTGCTAATCCAGTAAGTCCCCCGAGGGAAGAAGCTGGGCCTTCTTTTCAGCCTCCACGAGTGCCGTATCAACCGGATGAGGTGATAGGGGGGGATTCAGTGGACGCAATCGCGCGTCGCCTTTTGGCGAAATACCCCGATCCATCTTACGCGGATATACAGCGGGAAAACGAGAACGCACATGAACTCTTTGAGTTCAAAGTACAAATTTACCAAACAATGGCGGGAGGAAGAAAAATTCTGATTGATTGCCTTTGTAGTTTTTTTCTCATTGGTATGCCGCTCCGCGAGCAAGGAGCGATAGAAGCAAGTGGGCTGTGGTGATGTCAGAATTTACACCTATTTGTATCTATTTAGTGATCAGTCCGCTAGTTTCTTTGATCCCACTCGGTCTTCCTTTTCCATTTTCTTCCAATAGTTCGACCTATCCAGAGAAATTGTCGGCCTACGAATGTGGTTTCGATCCTTCCGGTGATGCCAGAAGTCGTTTCGATATACGATTTTATCTTGTTTCAATTTTCTTTATTATCTTTGATCCGGAAGTCACCTTTTTCTTTCCTTGGGCAGTACCTCCTAACAAGATTGATCTCTTTGGATTTTGGTCCATGATGGCCTTTTTATTGATTTTGACGATTGGATCTCTCTATGAATGGAAAAGGGGTGCTTCGGATCGGGAGTAAGAACTAGTGTAGTGATAGGGAAAAAAGAGGGGGAAGGACAAAGGAAAGAGCGATGCCTACATTAAATCAATTGATTCGTCATGGTAGAGAAGAAAAACGGCGCACGGACCGTACTCGAGCTTCGGATCAATGTCCCCAGAAGCAAGGAGTACGCCCGCGTGTTTCAACGAGAACACCGAAAAAACCTAATTCAGCTCCACGTAAGATAGCCAAAGTACGGTTGAGCAATCGACATGATATATTTGCTCACATTCCAGGCGAAGGTCATAATTTACAGGAACATTCTATGGTCTTAATAAGAGGAGGTAGAGTAAAAGATTCGCCAGGTGTGAAATCCCATTGTATTCGAGGAGTCAAGGATTTGCTTGGAATTCCGGATCGAAGAAGAGGCAGATCAAAATATGGTGCGGAAAAACCCAAATCGAGATGAATGGAAGATGCCTAAAGAAAGTTCCAGAGGCATCTATGAAATAATGGTCGGCTACTCCCAGGTATCTTCCCTGGCTTTCTCGTACACTGTAATTCGATGGGCCCAACGAGAAACTAGCTCGAAGACTGAGGCGGAAACCGATTCTCTCCCTCCAGAGGCTTAGGCATTAGGATTAGGAAAGGAAAAGGCGTAACCGAAGCTATTGAATCAGTTGGTTACTCTGTTGAGTTTGGTTCTATCGTATAGTAGTTGATCACTTCTCCTTCTTCTCTCTTGATTAAGTTATTTATACCGGCGAAAGGCTAACCTATCTAATCCACTCATACTATGGGTCAGGTTACGTTAAATGATTCCCCGCATCTGCGAATTTGACTTGCTTTCAACTGATTGACAGAGATGTGATGCTCGACTGCTAATTCAATGCCTAAAATCAAGCTATCTGACTAAGGCAACAAATGGATAGTAGTTGTAGGCCAAACCTCTATAGCTCCTATTCTCTTTGGTCGAGTGACTTCGTTCCTCTCCTTTACAGTCGAGTAACTATACGTACCTCTCCCGTTGGTCGACCAACTTCATACCTCTCCCTGCGTACCTTCGGTCTCGCAACTTCGTTCCTCTGGCTCCTTTCCTAGCCTTCTCTTCTTCTGGTGCTTTTACTCTCGCCTAAAACCCGCAATGTATATAACCTAGTTTATTCGCTCCTTAACCATAGAACCAAGTACTCGAAACTGACTTTTTATTCCCTAAATTTTTTGATCCAACTATTCCGTCTCAATCATACCTGACTTGCTCCCTTCAAAACTGCTTATCCCATTACTATCTGTCTTTGGCTTCCTATACGAAGAAAGAGAAGTTCATTTATCAAACTAGAAAGTCGGGCAACAAGGAAAGAGTGGTTAGCTGCGAGACGGGAGCTCTATACGCATTGAATGCTTTAACGTTTCTAGCGGCTATCAGAGAGAGAAAAGGCTATATTTATTCTTTTTATGCGGGACGGTAGCCCATCATCTGTTGATTGTGTTAGCCGGGAAGCAACTACTCTTTTTGGAGCCCCAACCGCCCTAACCCTAAAAAAGCCAGAACTGGCTCTAATTACATCCCTAGCTTCTGCGCCTCGCTCATCTGTTGCGATTGCCGGAACGCGGTACCTCTTATCTCTTGCTATCAGGGGCAGTAATGCCCTTGCCAGAACTATTCTATCTCTCTCGCTCAACCCCCGCTTTTCTCATTACGATACTATTCTCGATGCTATCCCTCACATCACGGACTGTGATCAAACTGAACTATCTCGCTAGCCGTATGACTGCCCGAGCTGCCATGCCTTGTAGTAGTAATCCCTCGTTCTAAGTCAGTTGAGATTCAAAGCGAACCCTTCCTATGTCTCCCAATCGATGCGGTACTGCCAATCGTAGACTGGTGACCGGGAAATGAGAGCTTCAACTCCATACACAAAGCTGGCTTTATAGAGAATCGTTTGGCAAGAGTAGAGATAAAAGCATTCACTTCAGCTGCAGCGGATCCAGTGATGATTATATCATCAATATAAACTAGTATATAAATGAAGATGGGGAGTGAAGTATAAAGAATGAGGAATGTTAGATGAAAAATCCTTCAGATACTAAAAAAGGTACGAAGCTCGTTATACCAAGCACGAGGGGCTTGCCGAAGGCCATAAATAGGCTTATGCAACTTGCAAACATAATCAGGAGTAAAAAACTCTTCAAACCCAGGTGATTGTTCCATGAATACTTCATCAGTTAAAGAACCCTGCAAGAACGCGTTATTTACATCGAGTTGGCGAATAGGCCAACTATTAGTCACAGCAAGAGTAAGCAATTTTCCTAGATGCCATTGACTTCTTAATATTATTAAAAAACAACATATGTTGAATCTGACTCGATCTAGAGGTATTTCCAGCCCTTGGAGTGTGCTATAGCGATAGCCGTCATAACCCCAACCCACTCTGCCTGATATGCGAATCCGCTGCCCAACGAAAGCGCAAAGCATCCATGTACAAAACCTCTGCAGTTTCGAAAGATTCCTCCGCATGACGATGGTCCTGGCTGACCTCTCGAGCATCCATCTGTATTCACTTTCATCCATCCAGGAGGTGGAGGTTGCCATTGAATAGAGTGGATCACCGGAGCTTTGCGTGCTTTCCCTTTAAGCCCCAACGCCCGAAGTCTAAGCAGATCAGTCTGCGAAAGTGTGCTTCGAGCCGATGACAGTTGAGCTTTCCAAGTTCTCACGTGCGGATGGGAGGCGCGAATGCTATTTGCCAACTGGTGACCCTACCCGAGCAGTTCAGAAAGTTCCTCTTAGGGGTGCTGATATGGATGTGATGACTTTCTCACCCTTCTTTTCCCTCAGCAAAATTGTACTGTTGGCAAAGGCGGATCTCTTCGACTCTTGGAAGTATGGTTTTCGAGCAGCTCGAGAAGACTAAAGGACAGGGACTAAGCATCTCAGCTGTCCCAACTTCTTTCCTAAAGGGTTATGGCTGATCTGCTCTACTCTTTGTCTTTATCGATGCGAAGAAGAGTAAGGAAGTCGCATACGGCAACTTGACCTAATATGTTAAGATAAGACCGATCTCTATCATAGAAAAATCCCACATCCGATTCGTAAACAGAGAGGAGACAGGCAAGAAAGTCACTAGAAGCATCGGAATGACTACCACCGACTGGCTTGCCCAGGACTGAGACCGACAGACTGCTTTCAACCGCTTTTGATGCCTAGCTCTGTCGCTACCTCCGGAGTCACCGTTTGCCGCTATGTAGCTGCTAGAATAGAGTTTGACTCTTAAGGTAAGGGGGATACCCTCAATTTCCCGGGCGTATTTCCCAGCAGCTAGAGGTGGGAATAGAGGGCTAACTTCCTAGTATCTAGTTCTGCTAACCAGAAACCATCCCTTTCTTTATTGCTTGCTCGGCTAGCTTGGCACATACGGTAAGTTAGTTATTATATTTATATAACCGCCCACCCTTTTTTTATTTGGTTCGGATTGAATTAAGAGGGGCCTTTCGTAGAGATGGTCTATATCTCAGGTTGAATAGATGCCTTACTCAGAGTGCGAGATGAGGGGCAAAGGGAAAAACCCCACTGAAGTACCAGCTAAACCGGCGGAGACATACTGATTAATATAGCTTTCAACCATTAGTGAGATCCTTTTCTTTTAGGGAGCCGATTCCCTCGCTAGCGACCCCGGCCAGGCCATTTCTCCAGATCGTCATCAAAATTGTGAACAAGGACTTCAGTTCACGCATCTGCCCTAGGACTTTGCAAAATCCCGATCCGGTCAAACTACCGGAGGAATTCTCCGTCCGACCAGTGCGACGGTGTCACGGGCGTGCTCTTAAGCGGCCTTGGTGGCGACGATTTGAGGTGCGGCCGTGTTACCTTTAACTACGAAACCTTTGATTCTCCCGATTGCCATCACCACATGAAGTGATCGACCAAGCAGGCTAAATCCACCCCACCCCCCTCGTACTGCTCTTGCCCCAGGTTAGCGCTCGAATCTCTCCGTGTTCGAAGGTCTCATAAGTCCGCTCGAACGGTGGTGTACATACGATAACGATCTTTAAACATGTAAATCGAGACTTCTTCCTCATCGTAGAATGAGTCAGTTCTCTCCTTTCTTTCGATGAGCACTCGACTTCTCCTTATAGGAACAGGAATCCCCTAGCTAGCAATAGTAGTTCAATAGGGTACTCCACCTCTGAAAGCAGGAGCCAAGGAGACATGACAGGAGCTTACAGAGTAGAATAGCCCCACCCACGTCAGATTACTAAGACATAGTAGGCTGTTTAAAGACTCTTTATTCGCTCCTCTTAGTCGCCCCCTAATTCGATCAGCTGGTAGACCAATCCTAACAGTACTCAAGAAGTGAAGGGCGTCAGCGAAAGTCGAACCTTATCCAACCTAGCTGACATCAGGTCTATCTAATTGGCTTGTCCATCTTTCATGGTTCAAGTCAGTTGACTCTATCTACGATGCATCGAGGTTGGGTGTCTATGGCAAGCTTTCCGCTCATCTATTACTAATAACCTTCTAGATAAGCAAAAAAGTACCTGCAACAATGCCAATTTATGGAGATGCCCGACTACTTCTCATCCTATCAGTCCATAGGGAGGGTTCCAACCCTTACCCGGCCATCTTTCTTGGGCTCTCTATCTTTCTTTCAGAACCTCTGTCTGCTTGACTGGACCTTTCCTACTTTTTTTATTGATCTCCTTCACCTTAGGGCAAAGAAGAGTCATTTTACGCTCCGTATATCCTCTCCCACTGCACTTGGAAAGCCATGGTGGACATTTTTTATAGGCGGTGAGGTTGGTGCTATTACCACCTTCGTCTCAGTGAAACTAGGCCCTCGAGGGGTTGAAAAAAGGTTGATTACGGTTCCAAAAACTTGAGTTGAGTGACAGAGTGCTTAGAAGCCATTAAGGATAGTCCACCCTATTGATATTCTATCCCGCTGTGGCAGCGTCAAGGAAGAGAAGGTCTCGCCCTGAAGAGGACCTGTCTCGAGGAAGTGGAGAGTCTGAACCAAAGAGGCCTTTCTAAGGTGAAATCGATGACTTCAAAGAAGTCTTTCCGGCCGAAGGCAACTGAGGGAGTAGGTGAGTAAGGAAGATAAAAGAGAAAAAAGAAAACCAGGGCTGAAAGGTGGTCCCGCGTAATGGGCAGGTAGCAAACCTGGGGAAGAATCTTTCAGGTACTTAAGAAAGTCAATCGAATCGACTAGTGTAGGAGTTATATCAGATGCACTCGTCTAAGTAGATTACGCCCAAGTCAGAGTTCTAGCAATCTCTTTCTCTTGTCAGAGTTCTAGCAATCTCTTTCTCTTTTGGTAACGACATATGTCCTCTTTTTGCTAACTCAATTCACTCTTTTCGTATCGTATTTCTTTCGAGAAAGTGCTTTATTAAGCATCATACTCTTCTTCTTCTAAGGGATCGACTTCCTTTGGGGATTGGATTATCTTACGCTAATTCCATTCTCTTACGCCGGAGAAAGATCATACTCTAGAGACAGAGACGGGCTAAGGGAAATCCGCTAAATCTTTTTCTTTAGGGGGTATTTTCTTCTTCTCATCTTGAGAAAGGAATAAAGCAAAAAAGTAGCCTCTGCTTCCGTAAGCCAATTCCATTTCTTGGAAAGTTCTTTCGATTGACAAAAGAGATTGGAGATAGGTAAGATTTATTCCATGATTAGAGAGATGAGACTCCAGCTCTTTTCATGCGGAGTCGGGATAGATAGGACAGGATAAGCTAGGGCCAGGGCCAGTGCTCGCCAACCCTAGTTGTAGAGTTTAGGGAAGTTCGATTCGACAGTATCGTATCACGCTTTCTACCCGAGTGTAAAGGGATGGAAGAGCTACTCCCAGGGCCTAGCTCACCTCTAAGCACCTAAGTTACTTATACTTATAGTTAAGTAAAAAGGTTGGACTTGAATAGGAGTTTTCACGCTTTCCAGTTCGCTTGCTCCTCAATCTCAATTGGTATGATGCTTACGTCCTGTACTTAGAATCCACAGCAAGACCAAGAGCGGCAAAGCATAGAATGTGGGCTTGAAAAAGGTCTTTTCGAGATCTTTCACAGCAGAAGATCTACAGCTAGTTCCAGTAATCTTCCTAAGCCATCCATCAATCAATCAATCGCTAAATCCATCAATCAATCGCTAAATCGGTTAATCAGCCATCCATCAATCGCTAAATCGGTTAATCCTTCCATGGAACCTTACAAGGCAGGTAAGAGCAGGAACGAAGCAGCTTTGGAGTAGCTCGACCGGGGTAGGAGATGCTCCCGTGGTAACGAGAGGAAGGAAACTTAAGTACTTTGACCGGAAGAAAGCTTTTAAGTAGCTTCACGGGGGAACGAAGTCACTTGACCGGCAGGGAGAGGAAGGAGGTAAAGTAGCGAGAGCAGACCAAGTCAACTGGCCAACTAGCCTTTCACTTTGTTTGGGATTTAGTCGACCATTGCTTACCCTATCCAAAGACCTTTTTATGAAAGATTGATCCTGTCGCTTTCGTGTCTATCCTTATGTAAACCAGCTTTCAAACAGCCTTCTGACGAATGAAACTCTAACTCAATCTCCTGGAAAGAGAAGAGGACAGGCTGGAAGTGGGACTGTCTGTGACTCAGGGGATGATGAAGTTGCGGCATCCATCTTTTCTGAAATTCTTTCAACCGCTCAGTAATTTTATCCTTTCTTGAGCCGATATCGGAAATTACATCTAAAAAGAGTTGCCGGAACCGGCGCTAGACCAGCTTTTTCTTTCTCAATTTCTTGATTGTAATTACATGACTGGGAATCTTCCTTTCATCGGTGGCCAAAAGCCCAAAGTATGCAACTATATCCTATTGTTTATATCGCGATTAGCTTTCGAAGGCAGTAACCAATCCGTCTCGCATGCCAGTCCGTCTGTCTCTATGTCTTGGGCCCACGAATCATCCTCATCACTAAGCTCAACTTATCCCTAAGGAGAAGTGGGGGCATCGGGGGGAGTGAATCTTGTCCCGGTTGTATCCCCATTGGTGTATCGCTTAGTCGTAGAAGGTGAACCGCCTTCTTTTTCAATTTCTCTATCTTTCTAATCAATCGGCTAAGCATTCTAAGTGGCCGAAGTTGTAGGGTCCTTCTTTTTTGAGGTACTTTCCCTCTTACCCCGACACTTATTTTGCTTTCTTCACTAAACGCGGGTATGCTGTTGCAGGGCGAATGCCCATTGCCGATGCTTTTGTGGTAAGGGGAAAGAGCTTGAAAACTTACTTTCTTTCTTTGCCTGCCCCAGCGGCCCCTGCCTAAGATCCCATATCTACCAGTCTACGGGATTGGGCTTGACTTGACTTTTTGAAAATAGATCTGCTCATGGAGCCTTCTTGCCCATATCAAAGTCCAGAAAAACGTATCCCTAGAGCAGGAATAGATTCAATAGATTAGTTAGGAATTAGAGGGGCGTACTCTAAGACTAAGACTGTACTTGGATAGGAGGAGGCATTGGATAGGCCGGGACAAGATTGAAAATCACTGGGCACTAGCTTGATCACTGAATAAGCTTACCCTAGTACTGCATTTGGCTCTAAAGAGGAAAGAAAGCAAGCGTGCCAGTATGCCCTGAGCAAGTATGCCCTAACTGGGATCTGGACCAAGTTACTTTGCTACAGATGCCTAACTTATTCCGTCTCATGCTCCTACTGCGGTTCTAGAGAGAATTCCTGCTGCAAAAAAAGGATCTTCTGCTTCTTCCGGCCAACCAAACGATTCAAGCTATGAGGAACTCGCCAATGACTTTTCTTTCCCCGGGAACAAATGCTTCAAGGCTGTACTTCCTTGGTCCCGATCGGCCGTTACCAGTAGCAGGAGATTACCTAACTACAGGACCCGAGTCATCTTCTTCCCATCCTAGTGGCTAGACACCTGCCAAGCAATGCCTTGTGCGTTCCCCATCCATTAGCAGTTGGAAGAGCAGAACTGGGACATCTAAGCCTGGAACCGCAAGTCAAGCCCTTAAGTAAGTCCATCTATTTCCGACTATCGATCTCACTCCAGCCGAGTCCAATCCGAAAAAAAGAGAAGCCCTTTACTTTAAAGGATTGGAACCGATGATTTACGCTCTTAGGGCCTTTCAAGAGCGTGACACAGACTCCGGGAAGACTGAATTAGACTTGCATGTGTTAAGCATATAGCCCAACTAGCATGATTGAGCCCTGCAGTGGTAGAACCTAGTGAACCGGACATACTACTTCCCATCCTCTCCCAGCAATCTATAAAACTCCTCTCACTTCGTTCGAGCGATTTCATACCTCTCCCTATCGGGAGTGGATTGACTGACTACTAAGACAGACTACAATTCAATCTTCAATCACGGAACACTTTTTAGATCTTTTTAGTACCCTCGTAATTGATAACACTTTTCTGAGCTTATCGACTTCTGCCTCTACCTACCGCACAACGTTCTGTTGCTTGGCGGGTTCGTGTTCTTTGACTTTCTTCAAACTGCTCTTTTCCAGCAGCCCTCTTGCAGTCGTTCGTATGATAATAGTTTAATTTGAGCAGAGTGGTATAGTTGTGGTCATTTCAGGTTAGACTAGCAGCCCGTAGACAGATGGTGTGTTAAGTATCGCAGTAGGGGGGTTTGGGGAGAAAGTCTGGAGGTCAGGGGGATATTTTGAAGTTTTCAATCCGTCTAGTAGAGATAGGTCACCCGCAAATATTTTTATTTCGCTGAGTTGAATGTTAAGGAGTTTTTGTCCCGGAAAGTTATCCGGTTCAGTTAGCTAGATGATTGATTAGTGAGATCTTTCCGGATCGAATGCTGGACTCCGAAAAGGAAGATAATGGGATGTCGGGCTCATACCATACCTCTGCTAAACAACTGCTCTTCGATCCCGATCTGCTTCCTTCGCACAACCGGCACAGGGTATTCATAGCTGCTGGCCTCGACCGGTCCACTAGAATGGTTGGAGCAACTGGAACTCCTACTATCCCTATAAGCTGCTGTTGGTTTTTGGCTAGGCTCGACCGGGCTTACACATTTTTTAGTAGATCCTGCCTCCGTTTGGTATTTAAGCCTTCCCGACTTCTGGAACGGATGGGACTTTTCCCTCTCCTTTCACTCGAGTAACTATACGTCCCTCTCCAACTGGACTAGAATAAAGGAGGGCCGGGCCTTTCTATGCTTTTTCATTCCGCGGTTCCCATGTATCTTTGGATAAAAAAAAAAGCTTTTCATACGGCTGTCATTGTTTGTTATCAATAACCAACCTACACTACTTCTAAATCATGGGTCTCCTTATGAAATCCTACATGGTGCTCCACCAGCTTATTCATCTTTCCGGGCCTTTGGATGTTTATGCTACGTCCACATCTCGAAGTTGAAAAAAGGAGTTCTTCGCTATTTATTTTAAGTGTTTCCTGGAAAAGGAATTTGATATACCTTTAATAGACATCCTCTTCTTTCTGCCTATGAAGATGCGGATTGGGCCGGCTCGCCGACAGACGGATAGGAGGTCTACGACTGGATACTGCACTTTTTCCTTTTTAGGTGGAAATCTTGTAACGTGGAAGAGTAAAAAGCAAACAGTTATCGCACGGTCGAATGCAGAAGAAAAAGTCTAAAACCAGAAGAAAGTTCCAAGCCGGGCTAGAGGTTCATAAGGGCCTAGAGGTTCATAAGCCTAGGGTTCCTAAGGGAAGGGGGATCGGCTTAGGGGCGGGAGCCCACTTCTTCCATATCAGAGAAGGCCCACTTCCTTCACTTCAGGAAGCGAAAGCTGCTTGTATCCCTTGCTTGTTTTTAGTAAGCGAAGCGAACGTGTACTGTCGAGTAAAGGCAACTGTTGTTGGCGCCGACCCCTCTAAGCCCCGGCACATCACAAGCCATCTTACTTAAGATTTAAGAAAAAAATAGGGGAGGAAGGGGCAATGTCAATTGAATAAGCGTATCAAAGAGAATGAGGTCTAGCGCCCCAGAATACCATCGAGAAAGAGCAAGAAAGGCGGGAATAAGATATAACAAATGGGTAAGACAACCAAGGGCAATTCAACGGCTTTATGAGATAATAGGTATACTTTCTGCGTAGGCAGGCCCAGCAGTATCCAATCAATGTAGTTGGCGGAACATAAGAATATTATTCTTAAGTAATAGCATATTTGACTGACTTTACTGAAAGGTAATGCTTACAGACAATGCTTAACACATGCAAGTCGAAGTTCTTCTTTCAAAGTAGAAGTTCTAACGTCTCAGTTTCGGGTAGAGTGTGATCACGAAGTTTAGTAAGAAAATAGAAAATCGTAAAAGCCGGGAAAATAGCTTGCTAGTGCATTTCTGCTCGTAAGTGATCATGAAAATCTCACTTTTTACGTTTTCCCCGTTGAAAGTCCATTTCTGCTCTACGATGGGATCTAAAATCAGACTTTTGCCAAAACCCCGTAAAAAAGCTTGCAATCACTTTTCCCTTCGGAGAAGATCATTGAAAAAGGAAAAGTTACGTTTTCCCCGTCTTTTTCGTTGCAAGTCAATTTCCGCTCGTAAGTGATCATTTCAATCTTACTTTTTTCGTTTTACCGGCTTTTTAGCTTGCAAGTCCATTTCCCTTCAGAAAGAAAATTCAAATTTGACTTTTTACGTTTTACCGGGAAAATAGCTTGTTTTCGGATTTATCGAAGATAAAGAAAATGCAAATCTTATAAATTCTGTTTTACCCGTAAAAAATGCTTTTTTTGGTACATCCGAAGGATGAAAGTCAGTTGCTGCAGAAAGAGGTTCTATGGGAGGCAGAATAGCGGTAGCATGAGAACTGGTGAAATCAAGCCCCTCGTCAGTAAGCAGCTCCGGTGGGTGCGAATCGGTAGCTCTTAAACTAGCTCTGGCGAGTTGACTTCTTCTTCTCTTGTGTAATTGTAAGTCGGTTTACCAGATCCATCATACGACGATTATCTAATCGATATGGAGAGAACCTCCTCGGACATTCACATTTTTCCAGTTTCTTTTTGGAAGCATTGTTTTTTTCATGAAGATGAGAGACCTGTATTTCGGATGATTCCATCCTATCATGCTTATTCGGTAATGGGTTAACCTCATCGCCCTGATCTTCATCAGAACTTATGACAGTGATAGAAAGACATCAAGCTTTTATCATCATTTGATGCGTCGTTAATGGAATGTTCCTTCCTCTTTTCAACTTTCCAATTCAAATGGAGATGGATAGGTCAGTCAAGCTATATAAACCATCGGGAGAGAGGAAGAGGACCGTGGATGCCTAAAGCTAACCTTTCAGGAAAGGGCTTGATTGGCCCATCCTTAAACCACCTTCAATCAAAGACTCTTTTTTTAAAGGTAAAGAATGAGATAAGGTTCTAGGGCAAAGGGGAAAGGATAAATAAAAAGGGCTATTCGCGTAAAGAGTTAACTATTTGACGAGGCTATTCTTATTAGTTTAGTGCTACGAATACTAAGACTCCCGTCCTAACGAGCTAAAGGGGTGTACCATTATCAAGCTAGCCATCAGGGGAAAGCACTCTCACTGCAACTCTAGGGACTTAGCTTACAACTTACACTGGATAGGCCTACCTTACTACTGCAACTCCGAAGACTTACCTTCTTCTTAGCTTGCTTACCTTCTTCTTAGGCTGCATCTTTCATCCCCGGGAGTCTGCCATCACTGAACCAGGCGCTATCGCTGAGTAAAGTACAGTGCTGTGGTAACTGCTACCGTTAATCTGCTTCTCCTTACTTAAGTTATTTCCTGAATGTGGAAATTTCGATATGAAAGAAAGGAAGAGTGATCCATAGTAGTGAACGGTGTTCTAAGAACTTACAGCAGGCTTTGCTCCTTCGATGCGCTTTTCTTTCGTCTTTCAGGAAGTTACCGTTAGGCCTATAGGAAAGGAGGGGTTCTTTCTTGAATTCAAGCCTTGCTTCTAACTCCCACCCAACTGCCTATATTGTATGACGCTTTCGTTTTCCTCTTTCTTTCTTGGCAACGGTAAACGCTCCCTAGCTATTTAGTTACCCAGCCTGCTAATCTATTGAATGAGGATACGGGATTAAATCCTATATTTTAGTAAAAAAAGGATTGTTTGTTGGACTGGCCAGTGATTCATGCCCGACTTGAGAGCCTCTTAGCTAGAAGATAAGTAGGATGATGCGAGTTAATGCAAGTTTCCTAGCAGCTCATTGAGTTATCCAGCAAGCCTATTAGCAAGATCAACTTCCACTATGCCAATCCAGCGAGTTCCTCAGCTAAGTGAGTTCAGCGAGTCTCTGATTCTGGCTACTCGTTTAGCTATTAGCAATTCGCGAGTGTCTATCTATGTCACATTTTGATCTCAGATACTCCTTGCATTTCATTCCGGAAGTTCTCGCTGACCGAGCCACGCGAAGAGTACCAGACCGGTGCTTGTACGTCTGCCCGGGTCGGGTCGATAGAGTCTACGAACGGAGTGAACCAAGTCAAATTCTTTGTTTTTCGAGCCTGTTGTCGATTATTCGATTGGTTTGTCCTTGTCTGAGCGCTTGGAATATCGGGTTTTGAGCTCGATGGACTCGACTGTGATGAGCCTCGTACAAACAAAGGTTTGCCTTAAATGAAATGTTGATTTCCTATTGTTTCGAAATTCTATCGTATAGTGATGGATCTTTGAGAGGGCCTCTGTGCGATTCGTGCTTCTAAGTCAAGGACTGAATCTTGTGATAACGAGAGGAAGGTCCTTGAAACGACTGTAAGCTCACAATGACAGATGCTCACTCGACGATATGACTGATCACTGGTGCTACCCTCTTGATTGCGTGTTCACTCAATGGCAAGGCGGCTCGCTGGCTTCCTTTTCTTTTCATAGTATGGGATAGGAAGACGAACCTACGTGATGGCATCCGAGAAGCTTAAGGTAAAACAGAGTAGTTCATCTCGCAAAGAACCCTCCTTACGTCAAGAGCCCATATATATTCCTTATAGCGAGTTGCTTATTCTCTGGGTGCACAGAGGTTGGAGCTTTCTTCTTATTTTGAGAAAGAGCCGCATGAAAAGTGGACAAGAAATGTTTGGCAGTTGCTAGAGCGATAAAGACAAGGGACGTGGGATAATGGCAGGAATCGCTCCTAGGAAAGACTAAGCAGTCGGGGCACCCGTTGAAGATAGATTTGCCCGTGCTACAGCCGGGAAATGGGGGTTGTTCCCCAGGCAAGAGTTCCCATAGGGCTAGCCTACCTATTATTAGAGAGATGCCATTACCAGCTCGACCTTGAGGAGGGGGGAGTTTTTAATGTCAATAGCTAGGCCAGCCATTAGTCTCACTGCTTTCCCAAGAAGGATAGGAGATGGATCAGACTCATCCCCCGGCAAAGCTAAGTCCTTACTTTTACTTAGATTAGTAAGAGAGCCTAAATAAGTCGTTTCGGTAGCACGCCCCTTAGTCAAGCCTTGAATCTCAGTTTCTGTTCCATAAAGGAGTCAGTATCCGATTATCTTTATGATAGAAGGTGCTAAATTAATTGGCGCAGGAGCTGAATCGCTTTATGGGGAGCGTATGTCTGGATTGCTCATAGACTCGCTACAATTACTATCTCACTCACTTCCCAAAATCCCTAAAAAAATGGGAATGGGATTGCTTGAAAGAGATTAGAAAGGGAAGGGCGGGACAGGACGGAAGGATCAAAAGGTTCACTAGGGCGTTCGCTATGCACTCTTTCGCTCCTCACCGACAAACAAGGACTGGCTTACTCTCCACATGAAGGCAAAACACGATACGCTCAAAAGGAAGGACCGTACAAAAGCAGGATGAAGTGGCTGGGGAATTCCCCTTATTTTGAGTAGCATTGGTTCGAGGAAACCTAAGTGCGATATTCAAGCCGAGCGCTAATGTTCCCACGTGCCCAATAAATGCTTACAGTACCAGTTGGTGTGTATCTATTTCACGTATTGAAGAGAGAGCGGCCTTGTATGCGTATTCATCTTAGGCTTCCTTTAATGCTTTAGTGAACTGAGTAACCAGTTACAGTCGATTAAGAAAGGAAGTCAAAGCGCGCGTCTCTTTCTTTCTGGCTTATGAGCTCGCCTAACATCGTTGATCGCTGCCTAGAGTCCCGTCGATCGTACATCTATATTAGGGTGATCGGACTCCGGCGCGATAGAAGTGATGATAGAGATTTTCTTTCACAGTTCCACTCCTGTCCTTTCTAATAGGAATGTTCCCCCCTAGCCTGCACCTGCAATTCAGAGATTGATTGGTTGAACCAGTAGTCTCGTCCCCCTCTGCCTATTTAAAGGGCGATTCCCCGCTCTCCTGAGGAAAGTAACGAAAGAACCTTACCTGCGCTTTGGTGCTTTTGGCTATGCCATGTATTCAAAACCTTAGCTACTTTACTCGAAGTCGAAAGAGAATCGCTACATTAACATCAGCCGCTGCCACTGGCACTAACATAAGATCGAGCAAAGCACTGAGGTGGGCAGCTCGTAACGTAAGCATTGCAGTGGAGCTTGGTCTAGTTCCTTATAGAAAGCAATTGGATTTCATAGTTTTGCCCTCCCCCTCTATTCAATAATCTAGGTAAGATTACGAAAAGAGGGATAGCTAACAAAAAAACAACTAGTACTTACTGTATGTACGGAATAGGTAAGTAGTACTGTATGTACTAGAATTGTATAAATAATCAAATTTCATATCATAATAGTGTAATAAAATAAAAAAAAGAAGAGAAAAGCCATATTCCTTAAAAGGAAGGGCAATTTCTCACCTTAGTGCCCGGTTCAAAGAAGAATCCGCTTGTGTACAGCTATGCCGCGTCCAGTCCGGCTTGCATTTGTTAAGCATATAGCTTTTCTTTTTTTCATTTCCAGCTGGTAACTGCTTTATCGGCTTTTCCCGTGTCCACTCCGTTGTTTTTCGAGTGGACCTGTAGTCCTTCGGACTTGTGTTCCGCCTTCGGCTTCGTACAAGAACTCCGTAGCCTGTGTTCCTAAATGAAAGTGTTAAGCATATAGTTCTACACTAAGAATTCTGCAGTAAAGGGTCTTACACTACGGGGGACCGGCTCAGAGCAATCAAGCTCAAAGAGCCCTACTAGGCGGAGCTTCTCAAAAGACTTAACTACAGAATAAACCTAGTTTTGATTCTATTAAGGACCCGGGAATTAAGGTATTGTAATTCAGACTGAAAGATTATATTACAATAATTAATTTGGTAGTTTTGTCTTTTATTTCCGGAAACAAGAAATTAAGGATTTAAAATTGAATATTAACTTTAAGAGTTAATTCAAATCTTATTTAAAGCCTAATTCTTTTCCTAATCCTAATTAAATCCTAATTAAAGGTATATAGAAATATATTATATAAAGGGCAGGATTTTTCTCGTCTTTCTGATCGGCTTCCACTAGAACGGACCGTTGTGAAAGACATACTTTTTTGTAGGACTGGCTTGAAAGCATGAACTCGAATCGGGATAGGAGCAAAAAGCTGAGGCTAAGGTCAGAAACTAGCTACTACACTAGATATTCTCTAAGCCCGGCCCGGGACTTGAGCTTAGAGCCTTGACATCGAAAAAAGACCACTTCACGTCGGGATAGAAGCCTACCAAACGGCTTAGGGAAGAGTAAGCTAGGAAGTCAGTAAGCAAGTCAGCGCGATAAAAGCATTAATTCTCTTCTTAGTGACATAAGTCCTGTAAGAGCCTGCTGAAGGGCAGGAAGCTTTGAATCAAAAAAACGCCCGGGGAAAGCTGTAGTAATTGATTGCCGCCTTCCTGCTGATTCAGCTTGTGTTCCGGGAAAGGGCGAGCTTAGATCTTGTTAGTTTATAAGACCGAATCAGGTGCTTTCATAATAAGATCACGGCTCAGAAAATATTCTATATATAGAACTTCCAGAGATTGCTTTGAAGTAAGATCCTTGCCTTGTGTCGGCATTAGTTCGAGAATTCTTCTTTCTAGCCTTAGTCGTCTGATACCTTAAAATTCCCATGTCTTTCTTGGAAAAACCAAGGGAAATTACTCCTTCCTTATTCACTACTCGGACAGGAAGGACTCTCTCTTTCTGTCTAGGAAGAATTTCTATTTAAAAGAAAGAAAGAATGCCTCAACTGGATAAATTCACTTATTTTACACAATTCTTCTGGTTATGCCTTTTCTTCCTTACTTTCTATATTTATAGGCGCAAGTTTGAATTTGAAGTAGAAATCTATTCTAGATTTATAGAAATCAAAGAAAAAAAAAAAGGAATTTTTCGAATTTACCTTATTTTTAAATACGCCATCTTCTCTTTGTTTTGTCTACGTTTTGGTCTGATCATTCTTTTGAATCTTCAAAGCCTCCTTAGTCTTCATCTAGACAACCTCCTTTTGCCCTTTTTCTTTGACTCCGGCTCCGGAGCCGAGGTCTTATTGATGGAGAGTTCAGGCTGGACATCCGTACTGGGCGACGGGGGAGGCAGTGGTGGGAGTGGAAGCAGTGGACCCGGCAATTCAGAAGCAAGCGTCAATCAGCCACTTGCTAATGCTGACGTCCCTGAGAATCCTAACCGCGCTGGCCCCTCTGCTCCCCCTGGTGCGCCTTCAGTTATACCTTTTCTTCAAGAGGAGGGTGAGAGAGGGGATCTTCTCAGGCGTCTGCATAGGTTACTTGCCGCACAATTAAAGCATTATTGTGAACGGGACCTTCCTAGATGGAGACATTCAAATGATACGTCCCTTTTTTCTGAAATTGCCACCTTAATTATAACGGATGATTTGGAAATGGATGGTGAGAGCATCCAGGAAATAAAGATCTGTATCGAGCGCTTGGAGAAGGATTCAAGCGAAATCAATGTTTTTTTCGAGCCCTATAAAATAAAATGGAAGGGTAAGGGGAAGTGGAATTAAAAAATTTTATTTATTCTTTGTAATTGGGATGTTCCGATTCTGATAGATGCACCTGACATGGCATCCCTACTTTTATGTGTAAGTGGCAAAAGAAAAAGAAGAAGTAGGAAAATAGAGTAGCGAGTAGGGAAGGGGGGAAAGGAGAGTGGAGTAGGACAACAGACTACTTCAGGGGAGGGTGAAAAGAAAGACTTCACAAGAATCTTTCAGGAACTGGTTTAAGTAAAAAGGACGGAGAACTACATATGGTTTGATGCTCACTTTTCCTTTCTTCGATGGAGACGAGCTATGTAGGCTGTGACCGTTCAATAAATGTATCGGTTGCTCAACCAAAGCCGGTCAAAGAATCGATCAATCGCCCCGCCATCTCGTTTATAAATCTAAAGTATGACCGCCGGGATTCTTGTGGTGTGCTCTTGTGAGTGGGAGTATGTGTTGTGCCAGAAGGCAAGTAGGTGATTCCCGGTATAGAAAGAAAGAGTCGGAACTTTGGAGAGCGGGGTGGAATGAATGTAAGGGACCACTTAGTCTCATCGAAGAAATGAAAGCCCAGGCCGCGTCGTGTGACGGACATTTCAATGGGAGAGCTCTCTTCCTTTCTTCCCAGTTCACAGTGACACGAATTCTTGCTAATCCAGAAAACTGCTTGACGTAATCTGCTCGTGCGACGACCGTCTGGAACGAAAACAACTGACCGATGATTGAAAGCTTTTTCTTGCACGTGTACGGACGACCATAGAATTGCATTGCATATGTAACGGTTCCATCCGCTGATCTAATAGAGGGTTACATGGGTGGAATAAGAAAGATAGTAAAAAATGTTCCCTACCTAACCGTATACTAAGAACTATAGGGTGGAGGACGGCATAGAGAAGACTAACACTAGCCGAACAGTATCGCGGGAATAACGTAAGAAACCTACAGTGAGAGCTAGCTGAAAAATAGCACAAAAAAAGTAAGAGAGGTCACGTTTGAACGGCAAGCTACAACTAATAAATATTTATATGATCGAGAAAGAGCATTTACGCGGCCTATAACAAAGACACGTGAATAAATCGTTTCGGGCCCCGTCAGATTTTTGATTGTAAACAGGCTATTCAATCGAAACTTATTCCTCTAGTCTAGATTCGATTCCAAATTTTTATAGATTAGATCTGCGGGAAAAGATTTACTAAAAAACTGGATTGGACAAAGAAGCTGCCCTCTCACTAGATAGATAACGGCTACACCTCTTAAACTCGGTTTCGCTCCCTTACTGCTTTATAGGAATCACTGCTACTACTAGATAAAGAGCCCCTGTCTTCTTACAGTTCTTATTCAATGTCAATTGTAACTCTCTCTAATGCCACCTCCTTCCTCCCCCAAACCCCTATTGAATAGCATCCTCAGACCTTGGCGAGGAATCCTATCCGGCTTAGTCGCCTTTCTACCATCTCGCTTTAGTCGGCCGATCCTCGTCTCTTTTCCTCTCGAACCAACCCTTTCAGTCTCACATCTTCGGACGTTGTGTCCGCATCTCTGAACCCAGTCTCATACTCTTCGGCTGATGGTGTGGACACTTCCCTTCCTTCATCATTACCTTCTAACCTCATACTTTGCTGCATTGCCAGTAGCTCCTTGATCCTTGATATAGAATACGAACTATATCCGATAGTTCGTATCCCCACCCCAGGGTTATGTACGCTAAGGAATATTATTAGTAAGACAGACGTATAAAGTGCATATGTACTATAGCTGCAAAAGAAAATAGATCCTTGTTCGGGTGTTCTGGTGGTGTCCCCGTCTGGTCTACCATAATACGAATCCGTGAGAAAGCTTGGTATGTGAATCGCCTCGTCCCCAATCACTGTTCGAACAAGGTCCGGCATGCTCCATTCTGGGAGTAATTGCTTATCGGCTCTCACTACCCACTCCGCGTATTCATCACAGATTCGATCAAATATCCGCTCTAACTCAGGTAGAGCGCTTTGCGCGTCCGACCTAGTTTAGTTGAAGAGGTACTTTTCGAGAAAGACAGATTAAAATCTTCTTCCTTCCCTAAGCCTAATCATGCTTTTCAGATGCAATTCGATGGCGTCGAAGGAAAAAAAATCCCACTCATGGACAAAGCGGATTCTCTCTCATGTCATGGAAATAGTATATGCCGCAGATCGTCTGCTTTCAAATCGATCTTTATCTCATTTTTTTTTTCAATTGTGCAGTGAAGTTTCTTGTGCTCAAGCCTAATTCTTCTAGTAGGCTGCTTATGCTTTCACCGATCGCTTCGAAAGTCGGGGTCGGCTTTTCCTCTTCCTATATTTCGAAAAAAGAAGTGAACATAGGTAAGCTAGACAAAGAGAAAATCGTCTGCTCTAACCTCAATTGGCTTGGCTTGATTTTGTTATACACACCTGTCAAAATGGTTTTTTTTGTTGCCCTAGATAGAGTACGATGTACTTTAACCTTCCTTCAGATCGAAGTAACTAACGCATTTCTATTCCTCTGCTTGAACAGAGCTTCTGTTATGGCTAAAGAAAGAATAAAGCCCAATCGAAGTGGTAATCGCACATCTTCTTCCACTTCTTTTTATCCATCGCCTGTCAACCATTCATTCCTTTGATTGACATAGGTCGCGAGCGATCTATGTCAAAGGAGAATGCTTTGGTATAATTCATTTTTTTGAAATCCGCAATTATCTTCCTTCTATCTCACTAAGGATAAACGGATATCTATTTACTAGTAAGCAATGAACACTAACTTAAACTCGAAGCATTTGAGTTGAGAAAAGAAGGATCCTACTTCTAAGCCAATCGATCGATGCAACAAAGAGTATGTTTTGAGCTGTAGTGTAGGAGCACTGATCTGTACTTCTGGAGAAGAAATACAATCTGTGAAAAAGAAAGAATCGAGAGAATCTCTACTAATTTGATTCTTTTTTTTCATCAAAGAAAAGAAATGGATAGGCTTCTCAAAGGTGAGGATAGTTAGAAAGGAGATTTCGCAGAACAGAAGGAATGCGGTAGACTGATTAAGCGGCACCTGCCGTGGGATCTAGTTACTACTGACTGAGCACTAACCAAACTGAAACCGGAGCGAAGCCTATCAACAAAACAGGGCGGAGCAGGAAGACCTAATTGTGCGTGCCGTGCTGTCACCCGTGGTCCCCGGGGAGACTAGAATAGAAGAGTCCGTCGACTCTTTTTTGTTTTATTTTCTTTTTAGAAGGTTTACCCGGAGTTAGTGGTAAGAGGTTCAAGGCTCGGTTAGTTGCCAAAGGCTATGCGCAAAACAAAAGGAGGGTGTAGATTTTAATGAGGTATTTTATCCTGTGGTGAAGCACACATCTATTAGAGTCTTGTTGTCCGTGGTTGCTTTGTTTGACTTCAAGCTTGAACAGCTTGATGTAAGAACAGTCTTCTTACATGGTTATTTTTCAAAAGAAATTCTGATGCGTAAACCTGAAGGGTTTGAGGTGCACGGCAAAAGGACTATGTTTGAAAGTTGAAGAAATCGTTGTATGGCCTGGCCTGAAAGAGGCTCCCAGGCAATGGTACAAGCAATTTTATTCTTTCATGACAGCACCGGGGTACAAAAGGAGTGCGTATGATGGCTGTCTATACTTCAGGAGACTTGCAGATGGGGCGTACATATATCTGCTACTGTACGTTGATGACATGCTTAATTGCGTCTAATAGCATGTAAAGTATTAATGAGTTGAAGGAAGAACTGGGCAGGGACTTAGAAATGAAGGATTTAGGTGCGGCGAATAAGATTTTTTGGGTATGGAAATAGACAGAGAGAGGAAGCTGTAGAAGGAAGGACTGATAGCTAACAGGAAGCGGAAGATAAGTGGAATGTCGCAAAGTCTTAGTTTTAGGTACAAGGCGAAGGTCATGATTTACTTAGTGGTTCGTAAATCAACCCGCGGATTCTATAGTGCGATGCAGGCGCCAGGCGATGTGTGGCTGTGCTGGCCGTAGAATTTATGATAGCGCAGGTTAAAACAGTGGTTCCAGATGAACTCGCAGCAATAGATATAGATCTATATATTCTTTGGAATGAAAAGGAAACTCTTTCCCAACCAGAGCGAAATGTTCATTTCACGAGTAGATTAAGATCACTCTCTATTCACTATAGATCGGAACCTTGTTTCGACGAACTCTGGGAGTGGACTAAGTCTTACTTTGAAAATCTCCAAATCTTGGGCTGGGAATATTTGACTGTCCGAGGGTGAGGATTTTTTCTAACCAACACTGCCTTTCCTTATATCCTTGGAAGTCTTCGAAGCCGGTCTCTATCTTGGTCGAAGAGTCTTCCCTTCAGTCGGTAAGTAGAGCGAGTCTAGGGTTCTAATCCCCTTCCGGGAAGCAGTCCAATCTGTACGTTATCCGGGAAAGCATTCCCAATCGTCTTTTAGTCCGCGATGGAGCTATCGTTCTACCAGAAAAAAGGAGTTCAACTTAGAACAAGAAAGAAAGCCTAGGCCAATGGTCCCACACCCGGAAAAGCATTCACTCGCTCAAGCAATAAAGGGAATTTCTCCGGTTTAGGGGATGATATTAATCGCCAGGAAGCAACAAGAACTCTTTCATAAAAGACATAGATTCCGGGAACGAAGCTAAAGGCAGAGGGGCTCAGCGAGAAGAGGATTGTACCATGAGAGTAAGCGGAACAGATCCCATTTCCAAGCACTGAGCGGAACCATCCGAGCACACCGTGGGATATGAATCTTCCCTCCCTCCCTCAGAGAAGAATACAGAAGCTCGGGTGAGAACTACAGACTGGGAGAAAGAATACCCGCTTTGAGTGCGATTGCTTGATGGCTTCTAGCTCTTTTCTTCTTGCAACTAAATCAATAGCGTATATAAGATAAGGGAGGCAGTGGCTTTTAGCTGGAAATCGAGTGCTGGCAAAAAGAAAGAGGACTTGGATAGTCCAGACTTTAGCTCATCTTCTCCCTCATCCATGATAGATAGAAAATCAGGGAATAACTACTAGAAGAGGGCTAGGCTAGCTCCTCTCCTTCTGGTCAAGTGCCTTCTCTCGGGCTTAATAGCCTAAAGCCCCTTTCCTCTCTCCCAGCAAGCAATAGTAGCAGCGCCTTTATGGTCTCTTTCCCATCCCCAGCCAAATACGATTGGGCATTTCCTTCAAGAGATCAACCAATACGCATACTCTAGCAAGACTAGGCCTTGTAATCTTTCTGATTGGGGCGTCCATTGTAAGAACTCAGCCGGAACCTCAATACTGTGTAGTACCTGAAGAATTTTTACACTACGTCTGCAGGTCTAGTTTAGTGATAGAGGTAGGTCAGCTTGGTTCGCTGTAGCTCTAAAATGCCGGTGATGAAGCAAATAGGGTGTGATAACATTCAGACCTCTCTGAGACTAAGAGGGGCTGGTTACAGGAGGTCTTCCTGGAAGCCTTGTAACATTAACCAAAATCACAATCGTCACTGCTTTCGGCACATTCTTCTCGCCCTCTCGTAAGGTGGTATCCGTCCTATGCCTTTCTCAGTCTGGTTAGGCTTTCCGGAAGGTTTTCTGGTAAGCTCTTATCTTAGAGGAGGAATTCCCTTTCTTATCGGAATCAGAGTCAAAGCTGCTTGAGAATAGGCGTAGAGGCGCTGTTCACACGTCTTGGTCAAGTTATCCTGCCGGCTCTAAAACAAGTGCTTAAAGGGATCCACAAGGATTCTCGTAACTGGGGAATTGAACCCTGCTTCAAACGCTTTTCATCGCCCATTGAGCTAGTTTTTGAGTTCAACCTTATGGGAAAGCTTTCCTACCCTCTTCTTTTCTTTAAGTAACTGTCTCAACGAACACGTTTACCAATAGCCAGAATGGCGCAGCTTTCGTAGTGGGCTCCAAAAAAAGAAAAAAGGCCCATGTCGGGTATGCTAAATTTAATCGCTTTCTCAGCATTCAATTGTGCCGCGAGTAGGTTTTCTCTTTTTGTTGGAGATTCAGCTACAATAGAGAAAAGAATTAGCTCAGGTTCACAGCCGATTGATTTGCGGCATCTTAAAGGGAGTGAAGTGAAAGGTGCAGATGAAGAAGGAGTTGGTCCTCTAATAGGCATTCGTGTGAGGTTTGACCCAGGCCATGAATCAAAAATAGGAATAGCAGCTCTTTTGCGGGACTTTGTTCGTTCTTTGACAGATGTTGCGGGATACCCAACTTGTTAGCTGCCCTACTATTAAGTATATAGTACTTATCCACCGGGGATAACTTTTAGTTTATTAAAGGCGTAACGACGACATCTAGCTTTTTTCCTCACAGGACTGATTCCAACTTTTGAGAAGAGTCTATTTAGGTTAGTTGTTGTGTACTTTCTTCGGTCTTCTATAGATGTTCCCTCGGCAGGCTTTTTTTCTCAGACTTGGACTTCTGTACCACAGGAACCCACTGACCAACTGGTGGCACAGGTACTACTTGAACCATCTTCGGGGAAGTTTGGCACCTTCCCGTACATGGCCAATTGGTTGAGTTGTAGCCTTGTGCTTTGGAAGCGCATCCGCTGCCTCAAAGTTCTTTTCCTATTGGCATTCTATAGATAATTAACTAGACTATTCTATTGGACTGTCCCCTAAGTGAAAGAGCTACTGGCCTCGGGATCAGTTTAAGAAGAACTGATCCCGAGGCCAGTAGTCATTGTTTGCATCGCCGACTACCACCAACCATTCATTTCGCAAAGAAGCCTCACTTCGAGGAACCTTGTGGGTGTCCGATGCCGACCCCGTTGTGCTGCGCGTATAAACCCTATAGCTGTTTGGTATTCAAAGCATCTTCCATGGCAAACAGTTACCGGTTTAACAAATTTTGTGCCTTCCATTAGGCCATACCGCAACAAGTGCTTAGCTGAGAAGCTCCTCGGCCGCTATTTTTTTCAACTAAGTAGTTCACGCTTTCATCGGCAAAAGTACGGGAGAAGGTGTTTTTGTCGCCATCGCCCCGGTAAGACGTTAATCCGATTCGGCTAGAGTCAAAAGAAGACGATCAAGTAGGGCGTATGTCGAAAGAACGATTCATCCCAGAGAAAAAGATGGACCGCCGCTGCGAGGACTGACCTTAGGAACGTCCTTAGCTCACAGTTCTAGAACCAAGTAGATCAAGGAGGAAAAAATCGAATGTTACTCGTATTAATGAAAACCTTCGACGCTTCTTTCCCCACTATGCATTGGTTAACTCCAACCCTTGTTACTGACCTTCGAATATACTCCTTGTTAGCAAGTCTTACGATAAATATATCATTCTTAGCCTTATGACCCCTCTTAGGATGCATGTCTCGAAAGACAGATAGGCTCTTTGATCAGTCGTATAGCCCACCTTCGTCTCAGTGAACAGGAGAGAACGGCTATTCTCACCCAAGGTAACATTACATGCGAACAGCCGCTTTTTCCTAATAATAGAGCCGAGCCGTCACTTACATTAAACTCCCTTTTGAATGTGCATCTGACAAGCAAAGGTTATCGGGACCTCCTTTACGCTATCAAGCAATCACATTCCCACTAAATAAAGGGGCATTGGCGCAAGAATCAAGGCACTAAGATAATGTTATGTTAAAAGCACGCGTAGACGCACTTATCTTAGGGCAGTTGCAAGGAAACTAGGAGCTCTTTCTTTACCCGAAGTTAATGAGACAGGCTACAAGATAAAGGATGGCTTATGGTAGATTTTTTGACTATCCGGACTTGGCAAATAAAAGATAACCTCCTTGCTCCCTCTTGTTTGCTACCTTGGAAATCTTTATGCTTACCTACTTGCTGACCTTGGGAAAGGAATCTTACCTGAAAGCTAGTTGCTCGGTTGGCACGAAAGCACTTAGGATTGGCTGGAACAGAACCCCCGTAAACTACAACTCGAACAGGCTTGCTCACTGGATAGTACCTGATTTGAATTTAAGTATATTGAGTTGACTATATATCTGCTTGCTTCTTTTTATAAAAAAAAAAATGGAGCCAACGTAAGATGAATAGATTATAGGCTGGTTCTAGTTCTACACTGGAAGAAAGAAAGGAGCTAGCTCACAGGATTGGTGAAAGAAAGGGGCTTGTTAACTTGCCGCCTCCCCTTAGTCATTCCCTGTCTTAGATCCTAGGAGACTGGCTGGGAGAGCTCGCTTGCCCACCTCAAACTTTTGGAAGGAAACCATGAGATGGAACTAAGATATGTGCGTAAGCGTACGATTAAGAGATAGGCTATTGAACTTGTTAATATATCCTGCTCTTAGCTCAAAGGTTCTTACGGCGGAGAGCGTCAGAGTCTACATGAACGGTAAGAAGTATAAGAGATCCCTACTTAATTAAGCCTTTTTCTTTCCGAGGAAAATGGACAGCACAGGGCTCAGCACTCTTTCTATATAGGTTTCCGCATTTGGAGGGACAACTACGGCTTATCCATAAGCAAGGGCCGGGAGGCTTTCCTTCTTCTCTTAAGGGTCTCATTCTACTTCTTCTTCTATACATAAAATTAATAGAAGAGAGAAAAATCGGCTTTTTCCTTGTGAAGGTCTAAAAGAACCTCTGCTCGATTTAATACCCTCTACCTATCGGTCCAGCTCTTATAGAACCTTTTCCTTTTCCATCAAGAGGGACTACCAGGGTAGCTATAGTGACTAATGCCCCCGGTCCGGTCACTATTAGGTTGTACGTATTGCACTTCTTTCTTTATCGGAGTCGTCGAAGAGAAAGAATCTTGTCTAACCCAAAGAATATCTGAGCTCTAAAATACGATACGAGCGATAAAGGTGAACAAGAGTAACTTCCCGCTCTTCCTGAGTTTCTGGGCAACTTTTCTATTTGATAATCTGCCCCGCTTCTCTCCCATGTTTAAAGTGGAAGCGAGCGGAGTAGAGGCCGGACGAACTCTTACTTTTTTGTGCCCCACTGTTCGTTCTACTAATAGTGTTTGACAGGACTTGACCCTTTCACCTAACCCTCGAATTAGATGTGGGAAAGGATAAGAAAAGAAGGACTTTCTCAACCAGAGGAATGCCCGATCGACTTAACTTTGCGAGCTACGAGGTCTATTTTTTCGTATACAAGAATCACTGAGCATACGTTGCTAATGGGCAGGTCAATTCTGAGAATCGTATCAGAGTTACTTATATAACGTAAATTATTCCGTGTGTAACCTTCCCTTTTTTAAGAAATGATATCAACCATTGATATACACATCCTTCATTTGAAATATTTAATGGTATCAGATAGATCACTAGCTATTGGGAAACAGTCCGTTGGTTTGTGTGAAATGTAGTCTGTTGTTATGTGTTTTCTCTTTGGCGCTGTCTACTGCCGTGTCTGCATCCTTCTCCTCGTATCCCGTCTATCGACAATTTTTTGTCCATAAAACAGACGAACTCTATACCATGGAAGGAAAACCCAGATCGTTAATTGAAGCACAAGATTTTCTCAGTTTCAACTTAAAAAAAACCTAAGGAGTTCCCTTTATAAAAAGGTCTTGCAAGCAAATACTTAAGATGACTTAAGGATCCTCCTATCCCGGACCAAGGCTAGTGGATCTGGATAACCTTTCTTCCCTTCTCTTCTACTTTTTTTTAGTAATCAAGGAAGGAGCTCTAACAACTATTATAGCGCCGCTGATGTTATACCGGTACTAAAGAGAAGTCAAAAAATTTTCTTTTAACTTCTGACAATAACCTGAGAGTCCCCCAGAGTCCTAAGAATAAAGACTAAGTTGGGGCTTCAACTCCGAGATGCAGGAACTAGTCAATCAACTGCCCGAGAAATGATGTTGATTGATGTCCTTCCCGCTTTGTGAAGTCAATAATCTAAGTAATGGGTAAATGGTAAGACCAGAAAGAAGTAGCATTCTATCTGCTGGTGTAACCTTTCGTTGGCGCTGCGGATTCGAACCACAGGTTTTCCCTACGTGGTAAATGGTCCTTGTAAAAATCATCTTCCGTCAACCCGGATCCTTTCTTTTTTATTAGTGTCCTATGCATAGTGAATACCCCACCCGAGCTTCATAAGAAAAGCTTCATTATTCTGACTCATCCTCCGTATACCTAAACCCCCATTAACCTTTGGTTGGCAAACCCGCTCCCACTTAACAAGATGGGGCTTCTTCTTCTCATTCGTAGACCCCCGGATAAAAATAAAAAAAAAGATCTACTGTGAGCTTCAATCTCTTCACAAGTCAATGTTGGCAGCTTAACCGTTTGCATTGTATACGTGGGTAGGGCCGAAATGACTGACTGAGTAAGGGTAATTCGACCCGCCAAGGAAAGCTGGTTGGTTTTCCATCCACTCAATCTATCCCGAACTCTATCAATAATGTATTTCTAATTTAGGGAACTCGCTCATGGAGTAATGGAACACCAAGATACTGCCCCAGTTTAGAATATGTAAGAGAGAACCCAAACAAACTCCCTACTAATGGCTTGCGAAAGTCCTCTGGAAACATTTTTAGAATAATAAAGCCCTGTCTTCAACTTGTTTTCCTTCTGCCCAAAAACAAAATTTTTCCGGGCACTCACTGATAATGTGAACCTGGTCCATAGATGCTTCCGCAAACAAAACAAGTTCGAGTTCCCCGCCATCACCTCGCCTAGATCCGGGGGCTTTATACCCTAAAGTTGCAGAGGCAAGTTTCAGCCGAGGTAGGAGATCCATCATATCCATACGAACAAAGCAGCGCAGGTAGCAGTGGTTTACGTTTATAGGGGGCTCGACTTTCCCTTTGTCAGCATATCCGCCGGGAGGAAGAGCATATCCAAGTCCCATATTCAGTTAAATCAGATCTAGTAAGGCTCACTACTAAGGCGAAAGAAAGGAGCAAGATACGGCCGGAGATTCTCGCACAGGAACAAGCGTAGACCCGTAGCGCGCCTTTCACTCAGTAAGAAGTGCTCTTATTGGCGAAGCGAGGAAGCACAGTTGCGCGCTTCTCCATAGCCCCTCTATACTCTGTAGGCTATTAGTACCAAGCGCAAGCGCCTGACTTGGAAGCTTGCTGTGTAATTTCATAAAGAAAAAAAAGTGTGTGAACCTCAGCGAGTCCGGGTTTCAAACTAGCCTCCTGGACTGAACCGACCTCCTTAATATTAAAAGGTTATAACTATCAATAAAGTAGGAATGGCAGATAAAGAGATGCACTTTCTGGACACAGGACCCAGAGTTTTTTCGAGAAAAGGCCCCTTCCCTCAATATCATGATCGGGTCGACCAGGCCAGTGAATAGAAAATCGAAAATATCAATAGCAGTTGCTGTTCCAGCCATTTTTTTTTTTTTAACTTAAAAAACTTTTTTTTCTAGGTATAATTATTAAATCTAATAGAATCTATTAATAAAACAAACCAGTGTGACCGCGTAATAAAACTCTTTTTCGATGAAATTTTTTATATTAAGGAGACTCCTGCAAGTTCATCAAAGCTTATGTGAGCAAAGAGCGGCTAGCCCTTATTTCATTTCATTTCAAAAGGGCACTCCAATACCTGGAGGAAATCATCTGTTCTGGAGTTACAGACAAGGAACTCCATTCTGTTGACTCTACCAGATAGAATAGTATAACCCATATTTTTTCATAGTCAAAAGAAGAATTTGATCCTGGCTCAGAAGGAAGGCTAGCTATATTTTTAACACATGCGAGTCGAACGGGCCGAAGGAATAAAAAAAAACCTGCGCCAGCGCCGCTGATGATGCAGAAAGCTTTTTTATAGAAAGAGAGTCAAGGAGACTTCCGCGGGCGATTCTTTAACCGCAGGCAGCCCAGACCCGACTTAATGATGGCCGCGCATGAGATCGCACGAGACCACTTCGATTTTGAGTCGG
The DNA here is from genome assembly GCA_948330485.1 of Euphorbia neoarborescens. Classification (NCBI taxonomy): domain Eukaryota; kingdom Viridiplantae; phylum Streptophyta; class Magnoliopsida; order Malpighiales; family Euphorbiaceae; genus Euphorbia; species Euphorbia neoarborescens. The sequence goes on along the minus strand of CAOJCR010139893.1, from coordinate 8,238 downwards.
GGAATGCGAGCATAGCGACCCTAAAATACCTTCTGCGCTATCTTAAAGTAGAAAGGCGAAAAATTTCCATTTTGAGACCGCGACCCATCGCGGAGCACTTTCTCACTGATTTAGTGAGATAAGTGTTCAATTAATATTCCTCTACAAGACTCTTGGTGTTTTTTCAGGGTACGAGAACATAATTGGAAGAAAGAAATAAGGATCGAAGTTTAGACCGCTCACAGTAGTTCTACCTATAGAAAAGATCATCAGAGAGGAGACAACCCATTTATGATTCCAGCCGAGAAGACTAGACTAGTAAAAGGAAAGATCAAGAATGTCATATATTTCAGGAGCTAGATTAGTTGCCGATGAACAAGTAAGAATTGCCTCAACAAAAATTTTTTGAATTGGACCAGCCATTCAGGTTCGTTATCGATTAGGTATCAGTGGGAACATAAAGATAAAAGAGTTAACTAAGTATCAGATCGACCAAATTGAACAAATGATAGGTCAAGATCATGTTGTTCATTGGGAATTGAGGAGGGGAGAAGGAGCAGACATCGAACGATTAATTTCTATTTCTTGTTATCGTGGAATTCGTCATCAAGATGGATTGCCCGGTCAACGAACTCATACTAATGCTAGAACTTGTCGCAAGCTAATTCGGATTCGGAAATGAAAGAAGTCTACCGAAAGCCCTTGGTACTTGTCTTATCAATCACACTGATAGCTTCAATAGTTCACTTCAATTTTTTTTTCTTTTATGTAGTTTTTTGGGGTATTTCACCAGTTACTAATCCAGTATACATATAGTAGGCCTCCTTCGCCACTCCACTAGTGGCTCGGCTTCGTCCTAGAAACTACTGCTTCCGCCTCTCTAGGCATGAGAGCGATAGCTCATGACTGGTATATGGATCTCTCTATGTAATGGTCGGCCTTAACGAAGCTTCGCCAGAAGCGACTAGTCGCTTCCTGAATGCCTCTTTACTTTAGTATGGTCTGTCTAGTCTTTCCAATGCCTCCTTCCCCAACGAACGCTACTAGGAGAATAAGCTACCAGCTACCTTGCTTGCATTCTAGAAACGGTAGCTTTCGCGCCCTTCCTGCCTGCTGAAATTGATTGAATGATCGTGCGTGACAGCTCTTCCCTATTCAGTCTGATTAGATATGTCACTGAAACAATCCGTTCTGTCTCTGTTTTATTTTCGGATTCCGAGGATGAGCCGGCCGACCCTAACATCTTTATCTGAGGAGCCGGTCGACGAAGCCTCCTCCTCAGATAAAGATGTCTCCGACGCTACTCTCTCGGCAATAACAACTTTTTCTATTGTGATTTTTGTGGCGGTCAGAGGAGAGACAAAAGAGAGATTTTCTATCAGTCAAAAGCAGATACCGCCCCCCCATGCTCCCACGGTCCGCTTACCGAGGAATAGAAAGGGAGGACCCGGGGCCAGAGCAAGTTGGGTTGGGGTATAGAGCCGTAAGCGCGATGGGGGGTGAGAGAGGACGTGCTCGTACGGTTCATAGAAGGGTATGATCAACTCGTTGATTGTTGGGAACTTTCACTCCTCTATATTCGAAATATGCCTTTCTAGGAGCATTACGATCTGCAGCTCAAATGGTCTCTTATGAAGTCTCTATTGGTCTTATTCTTATTGTGCGCCTTGTGAGCGCGTTTGGATCCGCGAAGGCAATCGCTCGGATGTTCCCCTAACCCAACCCGGGAACGGACCGGAGGGAACCGCAGCATGGGGAATGTCCGCGTCTCGTCGCAAGGCTCTTTTTTAGTTGTGGGTCATAGGGCGGGCAGCTTTATCTGATCAAGGGCCGGGGCACAAGGGTCCTGGTACTACCCAGGTGCGAAGAACCCCGGAGGTGACTGCAATGAGCAGAAATCTCACTCACCGGCCTAAACGACGAGCAAACACTCAAACGTGAGAGCAAGGGATCACCCAACGAATGGACGAGCTCCAAGGAGGTAGGAGAGAGGGAGGCAAAAACCATGCTTTCAGAGACCCCCGGTCCGAATCTTATCTGAACTGCGAGAATAACTGACTAAGCCGTGCCATAAGGCCCATTCTCCAACTCCAAACGGGACGGGGCCAAGCCTTTAGGTTGTTTAAGGAGGTTGGGTGACAGATCGGCCATAGGAGTACTCCGGGAGAAAAACCAGGGCAACAAATGTCGAGCATACGACGATGCCGCCCGTTTTCATTTCATGGAAGTCCCCGGCAGAGGAAAGGGCTGTAGGTGATGGCGCGTTTTGCTTCTTATCTGGGGAGGGGCGATGAAATCGTTCCTATTGGGTCGTGCGTGGCAGCGAGTATAGATGAATAAGGGCGGGCGGCCGGGACCCATTATATTAAATAGGCGGCAAAGCTGAATAGGAAAGGGGCCGAGCTGACTGATGAGTGCTTTTTTTTTTAGCCTTTCGAATTCGAAAAAGGCTCTCATGTGAAGCTAACATGGCTGGCTACATACAAGTATAACCAAATCAAGATGAGACGGGACGGACGGTCAGAGGCCGCAGCGGGACTACCATAGGAAAGCCCGCCCCCGCTAGCTAACATAGAAAGAAATTCCCGGATAACAGTAGTCTCTATGTGAATCTCTTCCCGAGCAGGCCAGACCGAATCGGGCCACCACTTGGGATGGGAATGGCTCAGCCCATATGCATCATTTGATGAAAGCACTCCAGTCCAGTCGCTTCCTCGAAGTGGCTTGTCAACCACGCTTTCCCTCCCTCAAAATAATGCTCCTTACCTAATGCCTTTCCTTGGGTTGGGGCAACGGAGAACTATGACTTTCAGACCCTGCTCGGGTCTGCCCAGGCGTGGAAAGAGTTCGCTCCTGGACTCCACTCCCTCGAGAGCAGGATGCCGGCCGAGATGGAGCTGGGAGCCAACCTAGACTTTCCTGGGGCTTGCCCCAACACCTAAAAAAAAGGCGGGTGCCGAAAAGGAAAGAGCCCAGCCTCTTCAAGAAAGCTTTGCTTGGTAGGCGCTGCCTACTCACTCAGACGATGCTCTGAACACGAAAGTGTGAAGTTCCGCCCCCTTCGGACATGCTGAGTCACAGGTAGCGCCTCGGAAAGCACGGACGAGCCACATGCAGGGAAACTTGCACGTGTGGTTCTGGCCGGGGACCCGGTATACTGTACTAATATGTGTAGGTCCCCGTAATTCGAGTGAGATTGTCATGGCGCAAAAGCAGATATGGTCTGGTATTCCCTTGTTCCCTGTATTGGTTATGTTCCTCATTTCTTGTCTAGCAGAAACTAATCGAGCTCCGTTTGATCTCCCAGAAGCGGAAGCTGAATCAGTTGCAGGCTATAATGTAGAATATGCGCGGGATGCGATCCTTAATAGTCCACTGTTGGCGGAAGCCAATGTCCCGGGGTCCCGGGGACTCATTCTGACTGAAACAAGGGGTGGGTCTTTACCAATACCAATTTCTAAAATAGAATATTTTAGGGAAGCCAAAAAACGTGAGCGCCTAGCACGAGCCTTATTGAAAAGGCCCCTTACTATAGATGGATGGGGCGCCCCCAAACTCAAGGAAAGCCTTTTTACAACCTTACTAATAGAAAGGGGAAGGATGCGCTCAAACAACCTATCTTACTAATAAGAGGGTCGTTGTAAAGCTACAGCTCGAAAGCCGGCCTTACCTTCTATTCTATTAGTAAATTTCTTGCTTGTTTAGTAAAGTAACGCTTTTCATTTTGATAGGAGTAGGTGCTTTCTGGGGCAGGGCACTCTTCATTCTTCATTCGAAACTAATGAATGTCCGGTCGGGGGTTTCTGCCTTGTTATCAAAAAGGGAGTTGGGTAAAGCAAACTCCCTCCTTGGACGAGCACGAGGCTTAGTCAAGTAGAACCGGGTTGCGCTGCTTGATGCTCCGATCGAAAAAAAATCAGTGGGGCCATGCCGGTACGACTGAATATGCGTTAGAAAGGTAAATCCCTCCCCTACGACACCAAAAAAACCGGGCCGAACTTCTAACAAGCCCGCCCGCTTCCATAGAACAATATCGTGGCAACGTAGACCTAAGTGGTATCATATCATATTGGATCCTTGGGAACCATCACAAGTACGGCCGGCCTATATTTGAAGGAGAATGCCGTGTCGTCCAGCGGAGCCTAGAAGAAGGTGACTCGCGCAGACAGCTGACTCCTTTTCAATAGAAAGGAATAGCCAAACCAACCCAGCTGTCTGGTCAATCTCAGAGATCTTATCGGTCGGCAAACTGGAGACGGACGACCACGGTCCCGACCTTACCAGCACCTGAGGTGTACTAATCAATGAACCTCCGAAACCTACTTTCTTTTCTGACAAAATAAACCAAGCCTAACCGGTCACGACATGTTGTTGATATTGATTGAGTTTGAGGGACTTTCGCTGACTGAATTCATCCATAAACCCAGACCCCCGTAACCTTCGTAAAAAAAGCGTCACGACAACATCCAAAGGTGACTTTTTTTTTTTTTTTAAAGTAGGGAGGCGGCAAGGAGGAACACGTAGGAATGCCGACCACTACTTAAGCCACTTGTGGCTGAGAGAAAGCGAGTAGCGCCTTGTATAGGTTGGGCGGAGCTTGAAGAAGGTAGCCCCTCCTTTCAGAGAAAGCCATTGCGCGCTAGCCTAGCTAGCTAGCGTTTTTCAGCTGGCTATTATGTTAGTTGTAGCGCGCCCTCCCTCCTCCTTCTCTCACTTCGGAAAGATTTTGCAGTATTTTCTTATGATGACCTGGTCGAGGGAGTACGATACATCGGTGTAAAAGATTGAGTGGGATCTGTGAGGTTGGTTATAGTAAGGCCTGGCCGGTTGGGAAAGCGATATGGACAGGTCAACCCTGGTCGATGTCCCGTGTTAACGGTAGCATCGATATCTCGGGTTAGTCACCGAGACGCCCCCCCATGGTGGGGAAAGTGAAAAAGAATTTAGGAGAGTTGTTGTCGATATTGGCTTAGCGCAATAGGCCAGTCTACTGACTAGGCTAGGTTCAAAGAATTTACCCAGGCATGGGATAAAGGGAAAATCGAGCAGCCTATTGCGCTAACGGTAATGGGTGAAAGAAAAGGAAGAGGCATTTAGGACAAAAATCCCTTCCCTTTTCCAGCAGCTGCAGCAGAAGAAGAGGAGTTCTTTTTCTCAGTCTTGGTCTAGCGGATTAGTACCTTCATACCTCTCTCTTTTCTTTCTTTGTACCATTACCTCTACCTTGACCTTAAAGAAGTACACTACTACTTAGCTATTCCGTACTGGATAGCTTACTTTTACTTACTGTAAAGGGTTACCTGAGGAAAGTGTTCGACAGTGTTGACTGTCCTAGAAGCTGCCATGCTGGCTATGTGCTTCCCCCATAAGTGGATCGAATGAATAAGGGCCCGCATTACTACCCTAAAATATTCCATTGTTCTCAATTACCCTCCACGCCTATTTCCCCAGTAGTAGAGGTCTCAGGCAAGGCGACCCCCTCTCCCCCTATTTCTTTGCCATTGTTATGGAATGTCTATCCTTGCTCTTACAAATCTGTGAGGAAGCGAAGGTCAAAAAGGTCCCATACTCTAAAGATGGGGTCTCCGTTTCCCACCTCCTTTTTGCTGATGATCTATTCCGATTTTTCCCGATCCTAGTCAAGCCCCCCGGGCTAGAAAGAGGGAAACTTCAGATTTGACCTATAATCCTAGCGGCTTGAAGTAAGACATGGTGAGTTTTGAGCGCGCTCTATCGTCCCTATATTTATCCTTCCCGTCCAAAAATGCCCGACTTTACTTATTTTTGAAACTTAGCTCTTTTTGCCCGGTGAGACCGGAAAGAATTTCCCATTCATTGGGAGGAGTTTCCACTTAGACCCAGTGAATGTTCCAGTTATTGATGATGCCGATGAACCCCATTTATAAGCGCCACCCAGAGGAGGAATAGGCAGTTTACTTTCTTTTGACTAAGTAAAAAAGCATTTTTCCATTCTTTTCAAGACTGGTGCTTATTGAGTTCTATTCCAGTTGCTCGAGCTGTTTACATCGTTGACTCAGAACATGAGGTTCCGCACCACTAGTCCCGGCAGCTTCTTCACCACCATAGGAAAAAAAGATTTTTACGGGAAGTGTTTGACTCGTGTTTAGGTAACCACTGTACCAATGCTCTTTGTTATCATCGAAGCAGCGGGGACTAAAGTAGCTCCGGCCGGGGCTTTTTTGACCTACGGTTACCTGCAGGAACAAAGCTGAGATAGCGCATCCATCTTTGAGAGCGGGGCGTAGAGATTTATACGTCTTGGTTCGATAAGATATCGGGTGAGACTCCGAAGGCATTTCTCTTTCTGCAATGGACTCTTCTGATATTGTATGCTTGCAAAGGCCTTATCTCATAGTACTATGAAGCAATGGGCGTATCTCGTCTGCCTGCAAAGCCTGTCCTTTGACCGGCCTTTTACTTTTTTTAAGCGCTCGAATCTTGTTTGTAACGCGACGTACCCGCCACTGCACATAGGGTAACCAGCGCTTGACTCTGGATATCTATTACAAGGCGGTCAGTAACTCGCTTTGGGTCTTTATCTCGATCAACAGTTGAATAAGCAATTGATCCAATTGTTGCTCGAGTTAATATGTCGGCTCGGGCTTTTTTATCGATCGATATAGCGCACGGAAAGGGCCATAGAAAAAATGGACTTCGTAGCGGTATGACCCTCTTTGTCGGGTAGCTGGGATTTCTCCCTTACCCCATCACCCACGTCCCGATAACAAGAAGTTTTAGCTTAGAAATTCGTACAGGGGAAAGAATATCTTCTCGTTTTTATACTACTCGTAAGTGCCTTGAACACATTGGCATTTTTGGGTATTGAGGTGCTCAAGTCTCGTTTACGCTTGTGTTGATGTTCAGTGAAGGTCGGTACGGCGAGAGTCTTTCCAAAAGATCGAAACTACGTTGTTCAAAGCATTTTCTCTTTCCGAGGAAGGCACGAGATGTGAAAGAATTCCCAGCAAGAACGAAAGCAATTGCCACTGTGCCCTTAAAATTCATAGGATGGGTAACGACTGGAAAGACACTCAAAAAGGCTGTAAACTTTCTACAAAAGGATTAGATTAAGCTGGATCTCACTGGCTGGTTTACTAGCTTTATAACCAACCTGCTCTTTTAACCAAAAATCCCTAGTCTAAGAAGAGACTGTTTGAAAGGTCAGGCCCTTGCGGATTTCTTAGCGGAACATCCTTCAACTATGACGCAAGAGGCCAACATGGAGTTACCTATCTGTGGAATAGACAAAGTTCCTTGGACTTTAAAGTTTGATGGTTCCAGTACAGAGAAATCGGCTGGAGCAGGGGTAATTATCACTTCTCCTTCTCAATTTAAAACAGCTATTTCGTTTCGGTTAGATTTTGATTGCACAACAATCAAGCCAAATATGAAGCTCTAATCATCGGATTGGAACTTTTGAAAGATCTAGGAGCTAAACAAAGATTGAAATTATGGGTGACTCACAATTGGTGTTGAAACAGCTTACTGGAGAGTTCAAATGTACCAGTATGTCGTTGGCCCCTTACTTCACAACGGCCAGACAACTACTGGATGATTTTGAAGATGTTCGAATGATCCATGTTTTGAGAGAATCGAACTGGGAAGCAAATGAGCTGGCTCAAATCGCTTCAGGATTGCGCATTTCGGAGGAATTGACACAAAAAATTATTCTTAAAAATAAATCCTTCCATCCTGGAACGTGGAATTCAAATAGAAAGCTTCAACATTGATGCACATTTGATCAATGATTGGAGAAAGCCTCTCAAAAGGTATTTACAAAACCCTTCAGCTCGAACTCCTTATTCAGTCAAAGTTAGGGCACAACATTTCGTTTTGATAGAAGGAGAGTTCTTAAGAAGGAAGAGGTTTTAATGTTGAGATGTTTAGGAATGGCAGAAGCTTTAGAAGTTATGAAACAAGTACATGAAGGTATGTGTGGCTCACTAAACACGTAGTTTCAGGAAGTTAAGTTGTGTGGAATGCGCTTTCTTTTCGCTGTATGGGGGCGCGTAGGGAGAGTGTAGTGCTATTGTTTTCTTTTTTTGTACTGTCTATTAACTCAGAAACTTTCCCTTAGGATGCATTCCTAGTAAGTAAGCCGAGTTCTTCCCTTGAGAGAAGGACTCGGTGAACGTCTTTCAATGTTTTATTTCTGATGTGAATTCTCCTAGATCCTTGTTGCTTAAGCTCTGATAAAGCAGTCTTGTTTAAGCGCATGGTCTGCTAGTAGTGAGAAAT
>CAOJCR010133141.1:0-10139 GCA_948330485.1 Euphorbia neoarborescens | reverse complement strand
TTGTAGAAACATAAACAATGCTGTCACTATAAACTTCAAGAGGAGAATCAACGAGTATATTAGCCAAAAAATCGTCAAAAAAATGCTGACTATACCCCCCACGTCATCATCCTTTATCAATATTTTCTCAACCTCCTCGATCAACGAAGACAATGAATCAGGATATGGATTCAAAAAAAATTATCCGGCGACCATGAGACAATAGACGGTGAAACACCAAGAGGTCTATTAAATAGATTATCCCAATCGAGCTGCTGTAGGAAAGCGAAATCAACTTGACAGATCTTGCAACACAATATCCTCTATGAATAAAAATTTCGCTTATTTCTAGTTGGCCCTAAGTTGGTAGCAGTATCCATCACTGGAAGACATTTGAGAATCAATGATCTATCGATTGATTATTATTATTTGCAGTGTACCCATAAGACCAAGGTAGAAGAGTTGAAAGGCAGCATCAAAAGATAATTTTAAGTTTGACTGAGTTATTTTGATCTATAATTTCACTATTTAAGACTAGCAACACAAAATAAAAGTGTCTAAAAAAATATAAATCCATTCATCATTTAAAATTTTTGAGGCATTTTTACTATGGGCCTCAAAAAATATGATAGCATAGGCTTTATTTCTTGTAGTGTCAGTTCAGTTCAGCTCTATTATTAATTTATTATTATTATTAACTAATAAAAAAATACAATTATTATTATTATTATTAATCTTGTATTATTTTATTATTATATATGATTATTAATTTTATATTATTTTATAATTATTATTATAATAATCAGTATTCAGTTCTGTTTAGTTCAGTTCAGACAAATTCAGTTCAGTTCAATTCAGACAAATTAAGTTCAAAAGAATAGAGCCTTATTCGCTCTTAAATTTGTACAAAAAAGTAATACTACCAGTGCAGAAATCAATGCACGGTTGGGTGGTAGAGTAGACCGGAGTTGCATCCTTAAATTGTTCATAAAAATAATATAATTAAATTTATTATTAAACTAATAAAATTAATAATTCCTCCATTTTTTATAAGTCTTTTTGAAGTTGTTCACAAAAACAAATAAAGAATTAATTAAGTGATTAAAAAGACTAATTTATTTCCTAATGAAATTCTCTCTTATATTAATTATTAGGCTTCATTATGTGATGTTCTCTCCGTTAATACTAAGAACAAACTTGAGAAAAAAATATAAAAAGTGCATAGAAAATCTAAAGTGATATATGAAAAAGTTAAAAAGATTTATATTTATGAATGGAGGGAATAATTTATAGCTTAATCGATTTAACTAATTTTTTATTAATGGAGTTTATATATATATATATATATATATATATATATAATTAGTTAATAAAATTAATAATATTTTTTAAAAATTACTCCCTGTATTCTAAAATAAATGACGTTTTAGGGAAATATACGGGTATTCAGAATCATTAATACAACTAATAAAAATATTAATTTATCTTTATTTATTATTTCATCTTACTATAATATTCTCTTTCCTCTTAGTAATTTAATAAGGTAGATGTAAAGATATGTATAAAGTATTTTCAGAAGTCTAAAACGTTATTTGAAAAGAATTTTTTTTACATCTTAAAAAGTAATTTATTTTAGAATGGAGGGAGTAATATATTTATAGTGTTAATATTTTATAATTTATTGATTATTATGAAAAATAAATTATAGTTATAATTAAAAAAAATGATTGTTTGGTTGAAAATTTCAATGAATTAAAATGGTAAAGTGGACTATTTAAATATAACAAAAAATAATATTCATTTAAAGACAATTTATAAATCAATTATTTAAAATAAAATTACATTAATTTATGATGTTCTCTAAAAGTCCGATAATCAATTCAGGCAAGAACAAGCTAGATCTTCGTTCTCCGGTGATAAACTGCACAGAAAAGAAAATTAAAGTGTGACACCGGTGAAGGATTCTCCGATGCCTAAATTGTATTATTGCTTTTGTATGTTTTCAGAAAGCAAATGGAAAATGAGTAGAGTAATTAGAAATGAGATACCTTTTCCTAGTGATAGACCTGTTATATTTATAGTCTGTGTTATGGGAGTAACCGTTGGAGTATTTATGGCTCTGATACCTATTTATGGAAATGAATCGCTATTTATCTAGAAAAGAAATTATATCTATTAAAGGTCCCGATGATTCTGGATTAGAAATATCTGGTTACCTTATTATGAACGTACTGGGCCACTTAACTCGGCTCGGTGTTCGAGACTACTTGCTAAGTCAGCGAGCTGGTATAACAAATTGGTCTATCGAATGTCAGTGTTTGGATACTAGATTGTTATCAAGTCCCCCCTGAGTACTATTAAGTATTTGACTGCTTGTTTGGAATTGAAGAGTTTCTGTCTTTCCAAACGTCTCTTTCGTCATTAATACACTTTCTTGCGCTCCGTGCTCACCTATCGAGTGATGCCACCTGTCTGGTTTAGCACCCTAGGTCATAAGTTTTTCCAAGAGGGTTTATAAAGGGCCTGAACGCCGTTTGAATTTACCTTTTCCCTTTCTCTTTCTACAAATATTGTCGAACTGTTCCTCTGCGTTTTGGGGTTTCTACTGTTTGCTTCACCATCTTCCTTTCATCTTCATCAGGTATTCCTCAATCTCCCATACTTTTATATTTCAGATTTTCCTTTGTATGGTTGTGAATGACTTTGCCGTTTTACTGTTATTTTGCTTCGAATTAGTTATATCACTTAGTGGTTCACAATGGTAGGTTGCTTTGTTTATTCTGCTTAAAAGAAGTTGGACTATGAGCTTGGTTTCTGGGTAGGTTGTTTTGTTGTTTTGTTTTTGTTTTTTTTTTAAGGAGTTTAGGCTATATATGAACAATTTCTTGTGTTCTTTTTGACCTCTTTGAATGATTATTTTTGTGAAAGATTACCTTTCTGTACTTTTAAGGATGTGAGCAATGTCTACTGACTCTACGCCGTTTATTCTAGTTCTTCAACCGAAGTTAGGCTAACCCAGTCTGATTCTTTGAGACGGGTCTAAAGAATTAGTGATATCCCCTCCCGGATACATCTCCTCCACATTGCTAAGTATAGAGAACAATATATCTGGCTGGGGCAAATAGAAGTATTATTACCTAACCATTTTGACCGTATTACCAATCCTTCCCATGACTATTTTTCTATCTACTTTCACCATATTGACAACGAGTTTGTCTACCCTTTATGCTCTGACTTAGTCGATGTGCTTGACACCTTCTAGCTCTGCCCTGCCCAGCTACACCCGAATTCTTAGGCAGATCTGTGAGGCCCAGTACTGGATTTGCTGGAATCTAGGATTTTCTTTATGGTGAACTAGCCTGGATTCTTTTGACTCCTAACCTTTGCATGGTGGTCGAAGACCACATCTTTTTGAAGAAGCACTTAATGCTTTGGTGTGATTTCTCGAACCAGGTACAATTGGTCCATGACTTTAAGGCCTTTTGGTTTTATATTAAGTTGGACCCCCAGACTTATTTTCCTCAATTTCCTGTTATTTGGGATTGGTAGATTCTCTGCATTGGAGAGAGGGCATGACTGATCTGGTGACTGAAGAGTAAGACGGTTGAGCCAAGTGGCCTGTCGCTATTGGAGTTTTAAGGAGGAAGTATTTGCATTTGGAAGGCATATCCCACTGGTTTGTTATGATGAGGAGCATCATAAAGTTTATGTGATGCATCCTACCCTTCTTGTTCCCAAAGGTATTGACTATTTTGTTTTTTTTTATTTTCAGCTTATCTTATCATGTCTTCCCGTGCTCAAACTCCTTTGCAATAAGCAGCTATCACAAAGAACAAGAATTTGGTTCGCCGGGACAATAGACAAAGCATTCCCTCAATTGAAGAGTTACCAATTCTGAAAAACACTTTTCCGTATCATGATGTTCGGCCCGTGCCTAACCCACCTCTTGCGGCCTTTAATGAACTTGTTCTCCCTAAAAAAAGGAAGTGATCTGGCAAGGTATACCTCCTATTTGTTAGAGCTATATTTTAATTTTTTTCTCATGTTTGTTGTTTTGTCTAGGAGATTCTTGCGGAGGGAAATCCTCCCAGCTTGTGTGAACTCCTGGTTGAAAGGGCTGGAGATAAGGTCCGATTTACTGACAAACTAATGCTCCACGAATCAAAGGAGATGGCACTGATCCCTACCAAGAGAAAATGTTTAGAGTCAGTTCCATACACGATTCTCCCTGATGGTGCCTTCAAAGTAGCCGCTTCTGTAAGTGTTTATGCTTATGCCTTTATTATTTTGCTGTAAATGTTCGATCATAATTTGTTGTGTTACTCGTATTCAGGTACTGCCCTTTCTGTCTGCTATCGGGAAGCGCATGGAACAACTCTAAGCCCATGATGAAAGGCAAGATGCTCAAAGAAGGGAGCTCCAAGAGCAAGTTTGGGAACTATCCCTATGCTTGGAGGAGTTTGAGAGAAACCGGGACCAGAGGGTGGCTGAACTGTAGGCTACTCATGAGTAAGTCCTTGTTGAAACTGTTGATGCTCTTCTTCAGTCTAAGGACAATGTCGTAGAAGCTGAGCTTGAGGAGACAACCACAATGTACCTTTAGTATGTCCAGCTGTACGGGGAGAAGGTTCATGCCAGTTATATTTGTCGTTATCCTGACGTGATTCCTAAGCCGGTGGAATTCCCTACTCTTGAGGAACTGAAGGAATTTCAAGAAAAAGAAGATCATCCCAATGTTCTGGCTCCTAAGGAGCTGAGTGATTCTTCGGTTAGAGAAGTTCAATATGGTGAATCTGTTCCTGCACTGGCTCCTGAGCCATCTTCTAAGCCAGCTTCCTGATTGTTTCTTAATTTTGTAAACCTTGTAATATGCACATAATTTTTAATATTACATGCTTTTTATGTTGATTTGCCTTCTTTATTTATTCGGTATTTTGTTTTGTTGGCTTGGAGCTTCTTTTAAATTTTACATCTGTTTGCTTTATCTATCTTTTTAAAGATTGAGTTAAGCAAAATCATTTGGGCCAGTTGTGAGCGGGCGACCTTTCAGAGAGAACAAAATTTAGCATTTTTTTTATTTAGAAAATCAACCATTTCATTTAAGGAATAATTTTAGAAAAAGAAAATGAGTTTAAAGAAAATAAACTCGAAATAAAAAAAATGACTGGAGTTGCCACACCCAGTTTCAAGTTTCGCCGGGAATTAAATTATGGTCTTGCTCGAAATCTAAGAACGAATCCAACACCGTTTACCAGAGTTCGGGTTCAGACAAGACATCTACTTATCCTTTTTCAAAAGATTTTTTAAAGAAAATCGACAATATTTTAAAACAAAGTATTTTATATAAAAAGAACCTAAATTGATTTTTAATTTTTATTTTAGGTGATCGCGCATGCAAAAAGCAGAAAATAAATCACACATTATAGAAGAATTTGGATTTCAATATAACAGAAAGATAAATTATTTTGTACTGAAAAACTACACCAGGTAAATTCCCAGAAAAGGGAGGTGGGTCACAAATGGATCGCTTAAATACCAAACCTCCTTAGAAAGAATTTACCTAGACATGTAACTTAATAGTACACTAACCCATCGCAACTATACTCGATAAGCAGCAATTAAATAAATAATAGAACAATATGAATAAGTAAAATAAATAAAAAATGAATAAATGATAAATAAAAAATAATGAAAAAATAAATTGAAATAGGGTCAAGATTTTTCAGGATTACCTGGATTCAAAGAGCTTAAAGTTGCTTGAGAATCAAGTCCCGAGGGAGTTTTCTCTGCCAAAAATACTTCAAATCGAGGGTTTTGTTAAGGTTTAAGGGCTTATTTTTTGAGAAATAGGCTTATTTCCTTTGAAAATCGATGTTTTTAAACGAAAAATGAGGCAAATTTATAGGGAACCAAAGGGGTCTGGGTTGAGCCGGCCCGTTCAAAAGATGAGTCTGCCGGCTCACAACTGTCAATGGCCACTAGTTTTAAGCCGGTCGGGCCACGACAGTCCGAGTTGAGCCATACGGCTCAACTCGCGGCTGGCTATTTTTTTATTAGGTTAATTATTTTTCATAAATTCATAAAAAAATAATTTTGGGTTGATTAAAAATATATTTAGTAATAAAAAAAATTTCGGAGTTTTCTGAAGTAATTTTCGAATTTTTTAGTCTGTCGAATGTGGGAGAATGGACTTGTGATTCTTAAGCAACCTGAAACACTTAAAGGTAATATATTCTCATCATTAGAACCGGACGGGCTATGCTCATAGTCTGGTCTGCTGACAAATAAACAAATTTTGCAAAGGAAAATAAATCTAAACCAGTCTAGCTGAGTGAAAAATCTTTTTTGAATTTTGAAAATTTTAAAAATAAAATCATACTTCTTTGAGCTTCTTGATAAGGAAAACAAAACGAATCTTGTCAAATACCAATTCGTCACAGACCTGAAAAAATCCTGTGCTCACAGACTACCCCTCGTGTGATTAATTCAAAAATCAAATTTAAGAATACGATAGAGAGAGTGAGGGACCCCGCCTTATGCATATCTATGCAAAATTCAAATATTGGTTCATATAAGATTTGAATGGAAACACACATAACATGAATGGGAATTTTTTTTAAATGGCATTATGGCCCTATGGCCTTGGCCGATATCTGCTAGAAAGGAATATAATGTGGCGCTCACCTTATAGTATCTGGCCAAACAGGATTCAAAAGAGATACGGCACTCACCCTATGGTATCTGGCCGAACGAGATTTGAAGAAGTGATACGACACTCTCCCTGTAGAATCTGGTAAAAAAAGAGGTATGACAATCACTCTAAGAATCTGGCCATACAAATATTTGAAAACGTGATATAGCACTCACCCAATGGCATCTGGCCGCATGAGATTTGAAAAAGAGGTATGACACTCACCCTATGGAATCTGGACACACAAAGAGATACGACACTCACCCATGGCATCTGGCCGAATGAGATTTGAGAAAGAGGTATGGCACTCATCCTATAGCGTCTGGCCACACAAAGAGATACGACACTCACCCTTTGGCATTTGGCGAATGAGATTTGAGAAAGAGGTATGTCACTCACCCTATGGCATCTGGCCACACAAAGATTTGAAAAAGAGATTAGACACTCACCCTATGGCATCTGGCCATATGAGATTTGAAAAAGAGGTATGGAACTCACCCTATGGCATCTAGCAAAAAATATGATACATGAAGTAATATGCTTAAGATTTGCTTTCATTTACAATTGATGATTGTGAAAACAAAAATTTTTTCCCCTTCAATTGCAATTGGAAGCAAATCGATTGTCTTATAGAATGTATGGAATATAGTGAATGATGCGATATACATGTGATATGCATGATTCACATATTTGAAAATTTATGTTCTGATGATGTCGTGATGACATGAGAGTGCTCTTATTTTCATTTTGCGTATGGGACGGATGAGATGTATGATTGCATAACTCAACTTGGTGTATAACTTATTTTTGGAAAGATAACTTATAGCAATGTAATGTAAAATGCACATATACTACACTTGTGAGGACTAATGTAGGTATGGGCTAATTTTCATTCATTAATCGACAATTTGAGCGACAAAAATTTTTACTCCTTCAATTAATGGATGAAAACGAGTACTCGAATTCATGATGCATGACATATGCCTTGACACGGCACTTGTTATGGTTACTTTCAATAAGTTGGGCTTTTCGACCATGCTGGGTGATTAAAGAAAATCAGGAATTGCTGAGGGATTTGGAGTGTGCATTTGCTTTTTCATGCCATCATCTGCCAAAGACTTTAAAGTTCTGTATGTCAGCTCAAAGGTTCCGATTTAGGAGGCCTTATTTGGATTTTCTGTGGTGGAATAATTATGCTGAAATGCTCTAATTTTTTCCTTGACCGCTAGGAACCTCTCGGTTTTTGTCCCTGTAAGCTACTCTAACTTTTATTCAGAGATTCGGGAACCTCTCAATTTTCATTCCGACGAGCTGTTATTTTAATATTTATATATATCTTTTTATTATTTTTATATTTTTTAATTATTTTTTTTAATTTTATTATTATTATTTTTTACTGAGTGATGCAAGTTATGTAATAGAGTAACGAATGAAATGCAAAATAATTGACATAAAATTTTATGAAATCTGCTTCAAGTTTTATTTCACTGTTGAAATTACACCATTTATGGACATTCATCACAAGCTTTAAACATTCATGCATAACATTGATGAAATGCAATCAGGGAACTAGAATCACACAAAAAGTTGTGCACCTTGCCCTTAATGATAGGGGTTTCTGAGCAATAGCCTTCGTCATTCAATTTGGACTATGGTTGAAAGATTATAGCCTATATATAGTATATCTTCAGCCTATCTTGATTGACTGGATTCACAAACTCATTGCCGTCCATATCCATTATTGTTACAGCTCCCTTAGATAAAACCTTTTTACCACATACGGTCCCTCCTAATTGGGCTTAAATTTTCCCCTTGCATCTACGTGCGAGGGCTTAAGGAGTTTCAGCACCAGGTCCCTTGCCTTGATTGGTTGTTTAGGCCTTTTAGCCTGTCAGTTGTATGCTCGGGCCATTCGCTGTTGGTATAGTTGCAGTTTGTCTAGAACTTGAAGGCACTTCTTGTCCAACATTGCCAATTGTTCATATCTTTCCTTGACCCAATATATCTCTGGAAATTTAGCTTCTAAATCTATTCGAAGTGAATTGAACTTCATCTCCTGTAACGACCCAATTCAGCCATGACCGACGCATAAGCTAGGAATACCTAAACTTATGCAAGCCTCAAAATTTATCTCAAATAGAACAGAAATCCATAAATATATAGTTCATAAGTCCAAAACATAGCATTTTTAACAATGTCTATAGGGTGGACTACATGGTCTAAAATATCCAATACAAAAGAAATCTTCTATTATAACTAAATATAAAATAAGAGTAATATCTAGCCAAAAGAAACACTCCTATCTAGCTAAACAAGAAAGCATCCAATTCCTTCCAAAGAAAGGATGTCAAACGCAGTCCGCTACGAAACTAGTCATCTGAAATCATTTAATTGAGTGGTATGAGATTTCAGCTCAAAGAGATGAATCTCAGTAGGGTTTTAAATGGGGCGGGGTGGGACGGGTAACACAATAACCATCCCCGCCTGCCGGGTACAAAAAAGACCATCCCCGCTCTACGGGTATTTTAATCGGGGATTCCCTATCCCCGACGGGTCGGATACCCGGTGGATACGGGAAAATTCCCGTCCCATTGACAACCATAAATCTCAGTGAGTAAGAGCTACGGAAATCTCAGTGAGTAGAACCATAATACACATCAGAAGGAAAACAGGTAAAACGGTTGATGAATATATATTAAATTAACAATCAAAATCAATATAACATAATAACCAATAAAATATGGATCATAGGTCAAATCCGAGGTCAATAAAAATATATATTACTCAAAATAAAATTTTGGTTAATAACTCATCAATTTCAAAAGGCACCGGTAGAGAAAACATTTCGAAATTTCATATTTATTAAAACCATAATAAATATAAAAAAATATAAATACTTAAATATACACATATATTATATAAATATAACTTTTACAAATCATTTAAATATAAAGTTTTAAAATACCTGGCACAGTGCAACAGAGAGGTGTTATCGCACACCACCAAAGCCGAATAAGTGGTAAGCCGGCTACCAATATCAATCTCAATAACAATAGTAGATCCACAGATCTCAATAACAATAATTGCCTTCACCGATCTTATGCATGTAGCTAATGCAACAGACACTGACATAGACTCTGCCCCAAACATAGACCTGACCAAGACTTTGACACAGTGCAATCCTAATGTGAAGATCGGTGAGAGGCCCAATTACAATAACAATATCAATATCTGTGCACATATACCAATTTCAAATTGTACACCTTGTATTTTATAAATCATTAAATTTAAAAATTCAATCACAAATACCAAATCATTGTCCCAAAAATATAATATACAATGTTTTCAAATCAGGCAAAAATATCAAATACAATATTGAAATAAATTCTAAAAAATCGAATCAAGAATCATAATTAAATATCTAAAATATTTAATATATATATATATATATATATATATATATATATAT
>CAOJCR010131584.1:0-10979 GCA_948330485.1 Euphorbia neoarborescens | reverse complement strand
ACGAGACCTGATATCACATTTGCACTAAGTATGACTAGCAGGCACCAGTCGAATCCTAGAGAGAACCACTGGAGTGCTGTCAAGGTAATCCTAAAGTACCTTAACAGGATGAAGGATCGTTACTTAGCATATGGTGGTCAGGATGAATTCGTAATCAAGGGATACACTGATGCTATTATCCAGATTGACAAAGACTGATAAGGACAAAAGCCAGTCACAGTCTGGTTTCATGTTTCTCCTTAATGGTGGAGCCATTAGTTGGAGATCTTTAAAGCAATAAAAGGAAGAAGTTTGGATTATGAAATTCATGACTGTGTTAGGAGTGATCCCTTCCATTCTAGACCCAGGAATGGTATTTTGTGATAACAACGGGGCTGTTGCATAAGCTAGGTAGCCCCAATCACACAGAAAATCTAAACATGTACTTAAAAAGTTTCACCTGATATGAGAGATCGTGGATCAAGGTGACATATCATTATAAAGGGTGGACACAAGGAATAATATCACATATCCCTTGACCAAGATGTTATCGATTTCACAACATCAAGGTCATACTAGATCGGTCGCAATTAGGGACATGCCTACTTGGCACTAGTGCAAGTGAGAGATTATTGGTTTTCCCTAGTTCGTAGGTATAGATTCCTTTGTATATTATGCATTTAGTACTTCACTTTATATTAATATACATTTAGTGTTATGAACTAAAGGCTTTAATCTATTTGATTATATCTTGTGCTGTATAATAAATAGAGAATCCAATAATTGTAAATCATAAATGAATAGATCCCAGATTTGTTCTTGTTCATGGGAATAAGTAAAACGATAAACATGTGCACCGGTTGATTGTGAGGCAATCAAGGATGCAGGTAGATGTGGACCCCGTATGTTACTGGATAGATCTACACAGGAAACACTACATGGTGAAGTCGTTATTACTGTGTTTCATAGGTAGGATTTGTTTTATTCTTAGAACTGAGAGCATTACATCACTCTATAGAATCTCATGCACTTTGACATACACTGAACGTATCTATAACCAGGTGTAAATATGGGTATGATCGGGTCAACCAGTGAACATGTAGGTGATGTGAACGTGTCAATGGAATTATCACTCAGTACCCACTGAGATGATATCACCGACCACTTGATGAATTAGGATTGAGAGTGTGCGATCGCACCTGAATGAGTTGGATACTCATTTGTCTCAACAATCTAATCTAGATAAGATATAGTAGTACGAGATGACAGAGCCATGCCCTTTACTGTATATATATATTCAGATATTATATTCAGATATTATATGCTGCTACCTATCTTAATTGGGGGCTATTGTGTGTTTGCTAGAACCCACTTAATAGTCTACAGTACTTGGTCCTGCTAACAACATCAACATAATCCCGTAGGATCTTGAACATCGAACTTCTGGCTTTAGATTAGTTGGTCTATGAGTTTGGATCACATTAATTAGATAAATATGGATTGAAGAAATCATATTTGAATTAATTATTGAATTAAATCCTCAATATTTAATTAGTGAATTCACATGTGGTAAATAATTAATTGTTAATTAGATGAATTACATATGGTAAATAATTTTATTAAATAAATTGAATAGAATTTTAATTAAATTAATTTATTATGAATGGTGTTTAATTAGTGTATATGTGCAACTGGAATTAATTATATTTTGATTAAAATCTAATTATACAAATTGACATATTTAATTAAATTAATTCATAGTTAAATTAATTAATCGATTTACCGTTCAATGAAATTGAGAATTAAAATATAATGCATATATTAATTAACCGTTTTCGAAATTATTTTCAGTCGATAGAATTTAATTGGATCGATCAAAAGTAATTGGGCCTCGGGAAGCTAATGGTATGTGTTTTACATGCTAGGTCTATTAGGGTTTGTGCAGTCCATATATAAGGAATAAAATCAAAGAAATTAAGGTAACACAAGGAGCCATTTGCGCAAACCCTAAGAGAGGAAGAAGAGAGTTCTTTGGTTCATCCATTCTAAGATATTTTCATGAATAAAGATTCATCCTCGACCCCATTATCAGGGATCCATAGCCAAGAGAAGTTCGTGCATTAGTCTTTGGTTGGATCGCCAGGATTCATTGGCATCTTGGAAGAGATAAATGGTAAGCTTCAAATCTTCCTATTTTATTTCTTTCGTAAACCATAATCAGTTCCAATAGGATAGATGGATAATTAAATCCCTCAGATTCACAAATCGATTCCTACTTTGAATCTGGAAATTTTAAAACCGTTCCGATGTGCCTGTTGAATTTCCAAGCCTGAATTCCATTCCCTACATCCCTCTCTCTTAAATTTCTCACACTGAAAGTATATAGGACCAGCCCATATAATAGCCACTCTGTAAAATTTTCCTCAATGGATGTGCATAAAAGACTCTTACATGTTCTTGTCTGTGATTATTCCTAGTAAAGAAAACCCAAAGCACAAACTAGATATGTTTCTACAGCCTCTGAATGCCAAACTTAAGTAGTTGTGGGAGGATGGTGTATCCACTTATGATGAATCTACGAAGCAAAATTTTCAAATGTGGGCTACACTTTTATGGACCATATCAGATTTTCCTACTTATTCTATGTTTTCAGGTTCAAGCACCGCTAGAAAATAAAGCTTGCCCTTGGTAAATTTTGATGCTTTTACTTTTCCTTAAGGAAAAGTAACCTCTTAGTTTGACAATCACAGGAAATTCTTACCATACAATGATCCTTTTAGAAGGAACCTTATAAATTTTAGGAAAAACAAAACCAAGTTTGGTCATACACCACCTATTAAAATGGGGGAAGAGATGCTGCAAGAGATTGATGAATTAGGTTTGAAGAAAGTTATTGAACTTAGATCAAAAGTGGGGAATATGAATATATGTAAGACATGCATAGTATCTTTTGGGATTTACCTTATTGGAAAACTAATCTAATAAGGCACACTCGAGATGTTATGCAAAAGCAAGAGAATATCTTTGATAATGTGTTCAACACTGTGGTGAACATTGAGGGGAAGACTAAGGATGCTTTGAATGAATGAGAAGACCTAAATTTATTTTGCAATAGGAAAGAAATAGAAAATGATTCTACTACTGAAAAAAAAAACCACAAAGCTTGTTAAATATTGGACAAGCATAAAAAAGCTTCTTTGTGAATGGGTCAAGAAATTAAAATTTCCTGATGGTTATGTATCAAACTTTATAAGGTGTGTTGATATGAAAAAGCTCAAATTATTTGGAATGAAAAGTCATGATTATCATATGTTCATGTGACGTTTGCTACAAATAAATTTTCGTAAATTACTGCCCACAAATGTTTGGGAAGCTTTAACAGAGTTAAGTTTATTCTTTAAAGACTTGACCTCTGTGATGATTAAGGTTGAAGACATGGAAAGATTAGAACTTGAAACTCCCATCATACTTTGCAAACTAGAAAAATATTTTCTCTTACTTTCTTTGACTCAATGGAACATTTGCCCATACATTTATCATATGAAGAGAAGGTATCTAGTCTAGTTCAATGCCATTGGATATATTCGTTTGGAAGGTAAAAATGCACTACTTTTACTATCTTACTGATTTTTTATATTTTTTCTATAAAAATAGTGTTGATAAGGATTATTCTTTTAGTTTTCTTCAACATTTGAAGAATAATGTGAAAACTAAAGCTCATGTTGAAGGCTCTATTTGTAATGCATACTTGTTGGAGGAAGCATCGACTTTTTATTCATATTATTTTGAGCCACATATTCCTACATGCAACAAAAAAGTTCATCATAATGATGATGGTGAACACATAGAAGTTGATCCGAAAAATCTGTCCATATTTACTTATCCTGCAAGAGCATTTGGAAAGGCAAAGACAAGGTTGATGTTCGAAGTAGAGTATAAGGCAACTCACACTTTTATACTTTTGAACATAGCCAAGGTCGATGATTATAAGGAGTGTGTAATTCTATAATATTTATAAGTATTATTGCTAACGTGTACTAGTTAGTTAGTGTATAATTATTTTTCATTTTTGTTGAATGTATATCTCTTTGTTGAGAGAGATTAACCCATCAATTAGTGGGAAGGAATTGACTTTGAACTAAAAAAACCATTATGTTGATTGGTTTTAAAAATATATCAGTGATATGTTTCAAATACATGTGTAGTAAGTAGAGTTGTATGTATACAACTCACACCAAAAATTAAGAAGAGACAACAAATTTGACTATGTTATTTTTTTTATGAGGTTATGATAATGTTATTAAAAATAAGTTCACTCATAGCCTACCTCAAGGACCCTTGCAAATTTTAAAATCATACCCAGTTTATTTTGTAAATGGGTATAGACTTCACACTGTCTCACATGGTTCAAGAAGGTCAATAATGAAAAGTGGTATTTGTGTTAACGACATTGATTATAATAAAAATGCAAGTGACTATTATGGGAGGTTAATTGAGAATTTGGAATTGGAATATCATGCACTAAAAATTAAAAGGATTGTGTTATTTAATTTCGAATGGTTTGATCTGATGCCTAATGCTGGTGTAAAGTTCCATGAGCTTTTTATTCTAGTTGATATCAACATTCGATGATGATTTAACAAGTATGAACCTTTTATATTAAAAATGGAAGCTTCTCAAGTGTACTATGTGCATTATCCGAGCTTGAAATGCGATAAGATTGATTGGGTTACTGTTTGTGAGGTTAAACCAAAAGGAGTAATTGAGGTTCATCTTACAAGTTCTTTTACTATTATCGAGAGTGAACATATTGCTAACGAAGAAGATAAGGTTGAAAGTTATTATGTTGATGACACTTCAATAGAAGATGGATTAAAACTTGTAAGTGATGAGGATGAAGACTTTACTGATGAAGAACATATACTGACAGATGAAACAAATTCTGAAACTGAATCAGGAGATATCGAAATAGAATTAGAATCTGATGATAACAAAAACGGTATTGAGGATCAAGATAATGACTATAAAGACAACTTAGATTGTTTCAGTTAACAACACGTAGGTTATGAAAGTTTAATATGTATACTTTTTTAAATTGAAATTCAAATATGTCATAATACTTTATTTTTGTGTAAAATATATTTCTGCTATATTATCTTTCATTCTTAACAAAATGTTTTTTTATTTTATAGCTATGACTCGAGGTCCAAGATCTAATATTGGACGTAATTCTAAAAGAGGAGTAACTAAGCCTGGCAGTGTTGGTTGTGAGATTAGAAACAATACAGTGAATATTCACCCTGAGAATCTAAATAATCTAGAGAACGAAGGTAGTGCACATGTTGTACATGTGAATGTAGCCTATGAGAACCCTCATCAAGCGAATGAAATTGTTGGTCAAAATATTGAAGAAGAAAATAGTGTCAATCTGTAACATCCTGACTCGAGAGTTACAAGGTTCCATCATACGATGTTGATTTCAGACATTTAAAACTGTGAAATAAGGATTTTGGATTGATTTAAAAGAGGTTAAGTACGAAAAATATAAATTTTATTGAGGTTTGAGAGCTGAAAATGAGTTTTAATGTTATGTTGATGATTTGGAGTTGAAATTATGATTATTTGAGGTAAAAATAATTTGTACAAAGTTATCTCGGGTTTGTGGGATGATTACAATCGAGATTGGGATGTTTCAGAAGTTGAATTAAGTTGACAGCAGTTGCAGTACGACGTGCTGAGAGGGTAAGCACGGTGTATTAGGCTAATTTCATTTAAAATATAATTTTTTGGAAAACAAGGATGAGCACTTAACACGGTGTGTTGAATATGGGTAACACGACGTGTTGGGTTGAAACAAGGGCGTGTTAAGAGGTTCTGTTGAATATTAAAATTTTAACGCCAGCACGGCCTATTGGAAGGCTAACACGGTGTGTTGGGCTGTCTGTCCTCGAAAAATCCTGGCTTCTTAGGCAACACGTCAGCGTGCTGCACACAGCACAGCTTGTTGCATGGATTTTTCAGCAATCTTCTAGATTCTTCTTGAAAATTTGGATGGTTTTAAAAGATATTTTTCTTCCCAATATAAAATGATGTGGTTTTGGATTTAAGGGAGCCGATAAAGCTCGTTTCCTCCTTCTCCTCCTCCCTTCTTCTTGATTTTCTCCTCTTCTTCTTTTCTTCCTTGTGTATTCTTCTTGTGTTTATCAAATTTTATTGTAATTTCATCACTTATGGTGAGGGAGTAGAAGATTTGTTGATAAGGGTCTTGAGGTAAGGGAGTTCTTTTAGTTCAGGATGAGATGTTGGGCTCCTTGATGTTCTTCAATTTGCTTTTGACTTGTAAGTGAATATCTCTTAATTGATTTTGAAGTTTTTAAGTTGATTTGGTTAAAGTTTTGGGTTATGTTGGATTTGTTGAAATGATTTGAGTATATATATTGGTTTTGATTTATGAGTTGAGTTTCAAATGTAAATTTTACCATGAAGTTGTTATTAAGGTTTGATTATTGATTTTGGAGTTAAGTTTTGAAATTCTGAGTTTGGTATATATGAGTTTGCAGTTTGATTATCGAATTGATGAATTTGGAAGTTGCAGATAAATTGATTATTGATTTGTTATGAAAAATTCGATGTAAGTTTTAGTTATTGGGATTTGATTACTGAATATCGATTTTATTGAAGCATACGGTTTTGTTTTGATTTAATTTGATATATGGTTTTTATGTTGAGTTGTTTGATTGTTTTGTAAACATCCATCTAGACGGGTCCAAGGTGATTTATTTGTTAAGACCTATCTATTTAGAGATAGGCCTGATTGCACTCAGCCGAAATCCTATCGTTGCATGGCAGGGTAGAGTTATGTAAGTCCATGCGTTGATAGGAGACACTTAGAGATCTTGATTTGTCTCGGTTCTTGGCAGCAAGATGAATGCGTAAGACCATGCGAGACTGATTTATATAATTAGTATGGTTTGATTGGTTGGGGACGAGTCTAGGATGGATGGTTGGAATTGATTATTTTGGATTTTTTGTTTGTGAATTTACGATATATGTTTTTAATTTATAAAGTGTATGTTATTGAGTTTGAAAATTGAAATGTCTTTCTTAGATTTTGAGATTTCGATGTTGGTTTGGAACTTTTATAAATGATATTTTATTGGTTTTGATTTATATTAATTTCAAAGGTTTTACATGATTGTGTTTTGATAAATTGAAATGTTTTCATTTGCATTGAATATTCACTTACTGAGACGTAATTCTCACTGTTTTTAGTTTTTAAAATGTTTTTAGGAAAGAAGTCCGGGTTATCGTATAGAGGTTAGTACGAAGGTTTGGTCGGTGACTCGAAGGACTATTTTTAGTTTTATTTGATTTTGTTATTTTGATATTTTAGTTGTGTACAAAAGTATTTAAACTTTTTAAAAGAATACTTGTTGGATTGTAAATCCAACCTAATTATTTTATTGATTTAAAGTTGTTTTAAAATTTATATTTTTATTTTGTGAGATTCTACTTCGACACGGTGAGTTATTGAATTGAATTCTCAAGCGCCGCACCTTATCTTGTACGGTCTAGGGTCGGGGTTTGACAATTTGGTATCAGAGCATTTTAAATTCAAAAGATACTTGAGTTTGATTTTGGTGTTCGTTTCGAAAAGTTTTATAAAGTTAGTAAATCGACAATGTGACCGACCACATCCAGGTTTGATAGGATTGTAAAACTTTAGGTTATATATGTGTAAGGTTGATATGCTATAGGAATGGAAGATATAATATGTTGTTCAGGAACGTAAAAGGCCTGGTGTTTTGAATTATGGGGAAGAGATTCATGTATGTTATCTTTTAGTAGGACAAAAATTTTTATATTAATGGTGGTATTTGATTGAAAATATAAAGTTTGTATTACGATTTGGAAGTTATAAGAGGTAATTATGTTTTGAATATTCGAAGTAAGAAAATAATGTATGTGAATGATAGTTAATATTAAGATAGAAGTTTTAGATAATTTCATTTATGATGGATTTTAGATTTAAAAGATGATGATTAATGGTTATAATGATGACACATGTATAATTTTAAGATTATGAGATTTGTATATAATAGGTTTACAATTGTATAATGATGTTGGGTATCCTGGGAACAAGGAGGTTATAGAGGTTACTTGAGATACAGATGCGGATTTAAAAGAATTTTTATTTTTCGTTTCGATTTGAAAGGAAAGTTTTGTATATCGTATAGCTTTATGTTTTGATTCGAGAAAGGATTGTGAAATAAACAGTTTAAGTTGGAAGTTTTGATCGAAAACTGTTTAAAATTTGTATAGATATATTGATTTTTGTTTCAGAAAAGAAAAGTTTAGTATATTATTTATATAATATTATGTTTGGCTTAAGGACAGAAATTATAAATGTTTTAAAACTTGGGGTGAGGAGCCAGGAATCAGGTCTGGTTGGTCGACACGATCATGCATTGAAAGTTGTTGTATGTGTCAAGTTTATTGAGTCTCATTGCGTCAATTGAGTCTTGCATAAGTTAATGGTGGTGGGATATGCATGAGTTGAGGTACACCTGATTCAAAGGCTGTAGGTTCCATGAGTTTTTAATAGTATATATATATTTTTTCATGTTTCAAAGATTTACTATTTAGATATTTTGATTTGTTATTTGAACTGGGAAATGATAACCGTGAATCGTTTTGATATTAGTTTTGATATTGTGGAAAGAAGAGTTTGAAATGGTTTTGATATTGATGTAATGATTACCGTGAGTATGATTCGAAATTATATTGAATTGATTTGAGTTTTTTTTAGTTAACTTTGTAGAATTGTTTTGATGAGGGTTTAAATTGATGAAAAAGAATAGATTTGATATGTTATTGATATGTTCGGAAGTGAATTTTATTTCGAGAAATTTTTTTTTTGATAGTGTTTGAATTATTGAAAGGGATTGTTGATCTTATAAGAATTTCACTAGGTTTTGGATATTCGTTACTTTGATGGTTTTGAATGAAAGCCTTATGTAATTTCAAGTTAGGAATTACGGGTTAATATACGATATTGAGAAATGTTGAACTGGAGTTATATTTAGGATTTTTAAAGTTTGATTAATGGTTATGGGAATTTTGAAATTCAGTTGAGGTTGTGAGTTTGATTATAGGTTATAATTATGAAATTATGATGGTATTTGAGATATTAAATTGAGTTCAGAAGATTAAGATTGATGTTCAAGTTTATGATTTGAGTTTTGATCCTTGATGAATTATAAGTTGAGGTTGATGTATATTAAGTGTTGATTTGAGTTATTAGATTCTTGAGGATCGATTTAAGTTATTGATTTTGGGGTGGTTGTGGAATCCATGTGTAGAATCAAAGTATAATTATTAAGGTTGTATGAGAATTTAGGCTTAGTTTTGAAATTTTGAGGATGAAATTTCTTTTGGAGGGTAGATTGTAACATCCCGACCCGAGAGTTATAATTGATTTCGAACATTTAAAATCATGAAATAAGGATTTTAGATTGATTTAAAAGAGTGTAGTATGAAAAATATAAATTTTATTGAGGTTTGAGAGGTGAAAATGAGATTTAATGTTATGTTGATGATTTGGAGTTGAACTTATGGCTATTTAAGGTAAAAATAATTTGTGGGAAGTTATCTCGGGTTCGTGGGATGGTTAGAATTGAGTTTGGGATGTTTCGAAAGTTAAATTAAGTTGACAGTAGTTGCAGCATGGCGTGCTGAGACGGTGAGCACGGCGTGTTAGGCTAATTCCATTTAAAATATAAATTTCCGAAAAACTGGGATGAGCACGGCGTGCTGAAGGCTTAACATGGCGTGTTGAATAAGGGCAACATGGCGTGTTGTGCAAAAATAGGGGCGTGTTGAGAGGGTCTGTTGAATATTAAAAAAATTTAACGACAACACGGCGTATTGGAAGGCCAACATGGCGTGCTGGCCTGTCTGTCCTTGAAAAATCCTGGCTTCTTAAGCAACACGTTGGCGTGCTACACGCAGCACGGCGTGTTACGTGGATTTTTTAGCAATCTTCTGGTTTTTTATTGAAAATTTTGGATGGTTTTAAAAGATATTTTTCTTCCTAATATAAAAGGACATGGTTTTGGATTGAAGGGAGCTAATGAAGCTCGTTTCCTCCTTCTCCTACTCCCTCCCTCTTGATTTTCTCCTCTTCTTCTTTTCTTCCTTTGTATTCTTCTTATGTTTATTGAATTTTATTGTAAATTCATCACTTATGGTGAGCGAGTAGAAGATTTATTGACAAGGGTCTTGAGGTGAGGGAGTTCTTTTAGTTCGGGTTGAGATGTTGGGCTCCTTGATGTTCTTCAATATGCTTTTGACTTGTAAGTGAATATCTCTTAATTGATTTTTAAGTTTTCAAGTTGATTTTGTTAAATTTTGGTTTATGTTGGATTTGTTGAAGTGATTGAGTATATATATTGGTTTTTGATTTATGATTTGAGTTTGAAATGTGATTTTGAGTATGAAGTTGTTTATTAAGATTTGATTGTTGATTTTGGTGTTAAGTTTTGAAATTTTGAGTTTGGTATATATATGAGTTGCAATTTGATTATTAAATTGATGAATTTGGAAGTTAAAGATAAATTGATTATTGATTTGTTATGAAAAATTTGATATAATTATTAAGATTTGATTATTGAATATCGATTTTATTTAAGTTTTAGAAAAATTGATGCATATGGTTTTGTTTTGATTTAATTTGATATATGGTTTTTATGTTGAGTTGTTGAATTGTTTTGTAAACATCCATCTGGACGATTCCAGGTTGATTTATTTGTTAAGACCTATCTATTTAGAGATAGGCCTGAGTGCACTTAGCCGAAGTCCTTGTGACGACCCCCGACTTCAAGCACGTGCAAAGGCGGAATTCAATGCACAAGTCGGTTCGTCAAGAAATTAATAACAGGGTTAAAGTTAAGGAAACGAAGTATAAGTCCATTATTATAAGTATAAAGTCTATACATGTC
>CAOJCR010131293.1:0-10036 GCA_948330485.1 Euphorbia neoarborescens | reverse complement strand
TCAAAACACCAAACCATCCAATGTAAAGACGGTTTTCAGTGCTGGTTATCCAGTTACAGAAACGACCCCATAGGCTTTCGCTTTCGCGTCTCTCTAAAATTGCAGTCATGGTAAAATCTTGGTTTATTTAATCATCAGGGGCTCCCAAGCACACGAATTCGATAGAAATCGAAATAACAAATTCAGGGCTTGTTATTGAACAGTATAACATGACTTATATACCCGTGTCAACCAATATCAATATTCATGCATGTATATGTCTTTAGATTTCAAATCTTATCTATCTAGATTCATCAAAAATTTTTTGACTAAATTGGAAGTGAATTAAAAAATAGAATTCAGATGCCTATTTATATGCATCTGATAGAGGATTTTTCATTTAATAGAAATATGAGAAATGGGTTGCCCGGGATTCGAACCCGGAACTAGTCGGATAGAGTAGAAATTTTCCTTGTTAAAAAATAGGTAAAAAAAATCCCTCTCCAAGCCGTGCTTGCATTTTTCATTGCACACGGCTTTCCTTATGTATACATCTAAAACTTAGTTCCCGTCCTAGACAAAAAAACAGTTAAATACTCAGTTGCTCAATCTTTACTCGTATACTGTATGAGCATTTCATAATAGATTCATAATAGAAATGCATAAATTTTTTGTTATCCCCTCTTTCTTATTTAGGTTGAAAGATTTCAGGAAAATTTCGATTTACATGTTTTCATAACCAATTATTCATGATGCGCCAAATGATTCATAGAAATAATATCCAAATACCAAATTCGTCCTCTATATAACTTGCTCGAAATAGAAGAAACTTTTGGGAAGATCAAAGAAAGAATCTCTTCTTCCTCTGTAAAAAATTCTTCTAATAATCCCGAACCTAATCTTTTCAAAAAAGCGCGTACAGGACTTTTGTGCTTACGAGCCAAAGTTTTAACACATGAAAGTCGAAGTATATATTTTATCCGATACAAACTCTTTTTTTTTGAGGATCCACTATAATAATGAGAAAAATTTCTGCATATACGGACAAATTGGTCGATAATATCAGAATCGGATGAATGAGTCCGGATCGGTTTACTAATAGGATGTCCTACTGCGTTACAAAATTTCGTTTTTGCCAATAATCTAATTAAAGGAATAATTGGAACTATTGTATCGAGTTTCTTCATAGTATTATCTTTATATATTAGATATGAATTTTCTAGCATTTGACTCCGTACTACCAAAGGATTGATTTGTACACTTGAAAGATAGCCCCAAAAGTTGAGAGAATTTTTGGATAATGAATTGATATAGATCTTTTCTGGTTGAAACCACACATAAAAATGACATTGACATAAATTGACAAGGTAATATTTCCATTTTTTCATCAGAACGGGCTTATCTTTTAAAGCCAGAATTGCTTTTCCTTGATATCTAACATAATGCATGAAAGGATCCTTGACCAACCATAGGAGGGTCTGAAAATCATTAGCAAAAACTTCTGCAAAATGTTCTATTTTTCCATAGAAAAAAATTCGTTCAAGAAAGACTCGAGAAAATGTTGATCGTAAATGAAAGCACTGATTACGGAGAAAAAAGACGGTGGATTCATATTCATATATATGAGAATTATATAGGAACAAGAAAAATCTTGGATTATTTGTTCGAAAAATAGAAATTGATTTCTGTGGAATAATAAGACTGTTCCAATTCCAATACTGATGAAGAAAGAGTCGTAAAAAATGCAAAGAAGAAGGGTCTTTCAACCAATAACGAAGGGTTTGGATCAATTTTTCGAGATGAATGGGGTAAGGTATTAATACATCTGACACATAATTTAAATGCGGAAATTTGTCCTCTAAAAAAGCAAATATTGAATGAATTGATCGTAATTTATGCGATTTTACTATCTCTGGCCTTTCTAAAGAAGATCCTAATTGTCGGGAAAATGGAATTTCCACAACAACTGCGAAGCCCTCCGATATCATTTGATAGTACAAATTATTGTTGTACCTAAAAAATGGATTTTGATTGGAATCATTAACAGAAATAATCAAATGATTCTGTTGATAGATTCGCATAATTAAACGTTTTACAATTAAGAAACTCAATTTTTTGTCATAACCTGCATTTTGCAACAAAATAGATCTACTTAAACTATGATCATGAGAAAATGTATAAATATACTCCCGAAAGATAAATGGGTATAGAAAGTCGTTTTTTCGAGATCTATTTACGGCTAAATATCTTTGCATATTGATTTTCTATTAGATTAGATTGAAGCAAGAATAGAGGATTTTGATTGGGTTATTAGATGATACATAGTGCGATAGAGTAAAAACAAAGTACTATATCAAAATAGTCTATATAATAAAAAAAGAATAGATACCTCGGGAATCGGTAAAATCATTAACGGACTGCCTGCCCCATCTTCGTTTTTTCCATCTAATTGGTTTATGTTTATTTGTATTATAGGAGAAAAAGATGATTCAAAATCCTTTATTTTTTCAAACTAATCGCTCTTTTGATTTTGGAAAAAAATATCTTTATCAATATACTCTTTCTTTTACACACTTAACCCCCCTTTTCTTATAGGGGAGAATAGCTAATAGTTAGGACTCATTAAAAGAAATTGGAAAATCTGTTCATAGAAAAGCCTTTCCCGTATTAGGTACTAATTTTTTTTAACGTAAAATTAGATCGGATAATCATTTAAATTCAAAATGTAAGCTCGTTGCTTTTTTGTTTTCCTATAATTGGACTCTATCCATTTATTCACTCGACCCAACTTTGAATTCATTTTTTATGTTCCGCACCAAGAATTCAAATAGAGTTTGGACTGGTCCGGCAAAAATGAAATATTCTCAGAATTCTCCGTTGATACGACATGCTACTTTTTCCATTCATTCCTTTCAGGATCAGTCGTGGTCTTACAAACTATACCCATGGTATGGACGAATCTCTTTCTTCATACAAATGTATAAAAGATGTTAGCCGCACTTAAAAGCCGAGTACTCTACCATTGAGTTAGCAACCCCCCCTCGAAAAAAAATTCGATTATGTCCATACAATCGGAATCAAACTAACTAAAAAGAAATAGAAATTCAAATAAAAAAAATCAAGCGATTTAATCATACCCCACAATCAAAACATTAAACTAGCAAAAAATTAAAACAAGAAATTAAAAGAAATAAAATATTCAGAATTTAGAATTAATTCTGAACAGAAAAAAGATCAAAAAATATAGATAAATATAGATTATAGATAAATATAGATAACATAAAATAAAATTTTTTTAGATTCCCCTTCGTCTATTACTCTATTTATTCTTACTTATAGTTATTATTTCCATTTACTGAAGAGTCCATTTAATATTCTACTAAGATTCACTTAGAATACCTATTCTACCTATATAGGTATACATTCTATATATTTTATAGGTATACATTGTATATATATATATTTTTTAAGACTTTTTTACTTATATTTATATATTTTTGATTTATATATTTTTGATTTATATTGATTTATAAATATTATACTTCTCTATTTATATATAATTAGCTATATATATTATCTAATTCTATATATTCGATAATTAGATATTTATATGTTCTAATTTTTATATTATATATTATTTATATATTTATATTATATATTATTTATATATTATAGAATAATATAATACTAGATAATAGATATAATAATAATCTAATAATAGAGAATTTTCTAAATAAATGTGAATTTGCATTATAACATTAAAGTTCTATATATTTTCAATCAAAAAAAACGTTTGTAGCACAACAAATTAATCTATGGAACAGGTATAAATAGATCGACAGATAAGATCCCATTACCTCAGATGGGATTATATTTATTTGATACACTCTTGTCAATATCAATGTGAATATATTGAGTTCAGAAATAAATATATACTGGAGAAAACAAAAGAATTAATTGAAATTGAGTTTAGATAAAATTCAATAAAAATAAAATACTAAAACTTAATAAATTATTCATACTCAAATTCAAATTATAAATTTAATACAAAATAATAAATAAAATACTATATGAGTCTAGTAAAATAATCTACAAATAGAAATAAATAGAAATAAATAGAAAATAGAGAATATAATAGAATATATTCAAATATATAGATATATAGATATATAGATATATATTTTTACATAGATAGAAAATTCTTTCTCTAGATAGAAAATAGAAATTACAAAAAATAAGAATATATATTTATAATCTCGATTTTTGTCATTTCAGATTCGAATTAACTCATTAATGATTTGAAATAAATAGATTAAAAAAATCTCCAATTTTTTTAGTGCAGTAGTGGATAAAGCAGTAGTCGATAAAAAAGACTGGTGTGGGGAAAATTGGAAATTGTTTTGTTATTCTTTCATACTGAGTGCTAAAACTCAGTATCGAAATACTAGAAGATCATTTTCTTTATCAGCTAGACGAAAGAATTATCATTCGAATTCATTTTGGATATTCCATCTTATATGTTGTAATTCGGGTTACCGAAGTGAAATTAAGGGATGAGTCATTTTTTTGTTTTTGATAGATTATGTTTATTTATTTGAATTTGATAGGTTATAAAAAATGATAGATTATAGATAATATCTGGGACGGAAGGATTCGAACCTCCGAATAGCGGGACCAAAACCCGTTGCCTTACCGCTTGGCTACGCCCCATTTCTATTTCTATCCAACACTAATAAAAACTAATATTGATATTGGTTCTTCGTCAATTCCCATCCAAATATCTAGGAAATAGATTACCGTCTTGTTCGGATTTTCCTATGTGTAGATATAGAATTCAACTGAATTGATTGCTCATAATAGATAATTCAACTAAGATATTGTATAAAAATATGATTTCCTCTATTCTTTTTTGATTTGAGAATTGAAGGAGTTTTGATTGGGTGAGTTTAATAACAATAAATTTAATAAAAATAAAGTAAAGAAGGGTTCTTGGTCTACCTTACTTTATTTTTTATCCATTTTTATATCAATAACATATTAATAACTTAGTCATCAATCAAAATCATCAATCAAAATACAATTATCTTCAAGAACAAAATGTTTGTTATGCTTAATAGTTTAATTTGTATCTGTCTTAATTCTGCCCTTTATTCCAGCAATTTTTTCTTCACAAAATTGCCTGAAGCCTACGCTTTTTTGAATCCAATCGTAGATGTTATGCCAGTAATCCCTCTATTCTTTTTTCTATTAGCCTTTGTTTGGCAAGCTGCTGTAAGTTTTCGATGAGATTTAAATAATGTCCTAGAAAAATTCACGATTTATTCGAGAAAAAAAATTCTAGTAATTGAGAAGATCAGATAAGTCTTATACTCTAAGCTCTTAATTCAAACATGAAAGTTATTGTATAAATGCGAGAATTCCGGATCACCCCTATTTTTCTCATTCTTAACTTTTTTTTCATTCCAGATTCTATTAGCGCCCTATTTTTAGTTATGCAAAAAAAATTCTACGAAAGACTCAACTCTTATTCCAAATGAATTTTTTGAAATTCATTTCTATTTCTAGAAATCACTTCCTTTCTTGGTGTTAAAATAGAAAATGTGGTATAAAAATAGAGAATCTATTTTTTTTTTTCCAAACCAAAAAAGATCTTGGAGATTTTCTAATGCTTACTCTTAAACTCTTTGTTTACACAGTAGTTATATTCTTTGTTTCTCTCTTCATCTTTGGGTTTTTATCTAATGATCCGGGACGTAATCCTGGACGTGAAGAATAGAATAAAAATTTGAAAGGTTTTCCTTATTTGAAAATATTCTTAGCATGTTATTTCTTTTTAACCAGTCTTTATTTATTCTACAATCTCGATTTAAATCTAGATTTTTTTTATTAATATTTCATATAGAATTTGAAATATTAATATTAAATTAATATAAATAAAGAAATTGGAAATTTCAATTTGTAACTAGAAATATTAAATCGAAATGAAATATTCAAGAAAATAAAAAAAAAAGAAAAATTAGAAATTAGAAATAACTCTTTCTAAAATAACTCTTAATAAATAAAATAGAAATGAAATAGAATATTGAAATAAGAATCATAGAATAAAGATTTTCTAAATTTCAAAGAAAAGAGAAAAAAAAATGCAAGTCATCACAGGAACCGGAAAGAGAGGGATTCGAACCCTCGGTACGAATAATTCGTACAACGGATTAGCAATCCGACGCTTTAGTCCACTCAGCCATCTCTCCCGATTGAAAAAGAGTAATTATAAGGATAATTATTATGTTACATTACAGAGCAAGTAGTTCCATTATACAACAAGTAAGACTTGAAAAAAAAAAGGCTTTTCCTCTCTCTCTTTATTTATTACTTTAGATAATCATAATTACTTATTATATATAGATTTTAATTATATAAATTCGAATTCTATATTTATTAATTATATATTTCGAATTCGAAATTATCGATTTTTATATTCTAAAAATATATTCTATAATTTCTATTAATTCGAATATAGTTAATTATATATTTTTCGAATTTCTATTATTATTTTATTATTTATAGAATTCTATTAATATTAATAAAAGAATAAAAAATAATAAAAGAATAAAAAAAAAAGAATTGAAAATTGAAATATAGAAATTGAAATCGAAATAAATAGTTAACTTAATAACTAATTAATAACTAATTTCATTTAATAACTAATTAAATATTAAATAAAAAATATTCAAATATCCAATTAATTAAATTCAAATCAAATAATAAAATATATTCAAAATGTTCCATTGTCTTACTCGACAAAAAGTTCATTATATACGATAATTGTATCGTAGCGGGTATAGTTTAGTGGTAAAAGTGTGATTCGTTCTAGTAATTGAAACGAATAGTTAAGGGATCCCTTGGCTGATATTCGGATGAAAAACTTTATTCCTTAAAAGGATTTAATCCTTTACCGTCTCAATGAAAAATTCGAGGAAGAATATACATTCTCGTGATTTGTATCCAACAGTCAATTAGAAATTGAAAAATTGGATTATTAAATTACGAAACATAATTGTTTTTATTTTAATTGGATCAACCCTTTCAATTGAATAAGTATAAGTAAAGGATCTATGGAAAAAGATAGAAAAGTTTATTTCTAATCGTAACTAAATCTTCAAGATTTTCCTTGTTTTATATAATCGAAATTGAATTGAAGCAAAATTAAGTATTAAACGATGACTTTGGTTTACTATAGACATCGACTTCTTTTTTTTAACTCGGTGGAAACAAAATCCCTTTCCTAAGGATTCTATCAAATAGAAATAAAGAACGAAGTAACTAGAAGGATTGTTAATTGGGAAATTTGAATCCCACTTGTCTAGAGGGATCATCTAGAAAGTACCTTGGTTTGAATAACGAAAAGCTAACATAGATGTTATGGGTCAATTTGTTTTCACTCACGTCTTATCTTCTAGCGTATAGCTGGAAATTTATCCATATCCCATAAAGAAGCCGAATGAAACAAAAGTTTCATGTTCGGTTTTGAATTAGAGACGTTCAAGATGATGAGTCAACGTCGACTATAACCCCTAGCCTTCCAAGCTAACGATGCGGGTTCGATTCCCGCTACCCGCTCTAGATCTCTATACTCGCTAAAAACTAAAAACTGGAGATAATCTTTCTATAATCTAGAATCCATATATTTTTTTGACTATGTTATTATTATTAACATTATTATTAATAGTTATTAATAGAATCTATATTATTCTAACATTATTAATAATAATGTTAATAAAATAAATAGTTTATTTTTAAATATTAAAAATAAATAATAATACCAATTTAATCGAATATTTAATCTAATAATAAATATATTAATTTAACTCAAATTCATTAATTCAAATATTTAATACAAATTACTTTTTTTCTATTTTTGGATATTAATTTGATATTATTCAATATTAATATTAGTATAAATAATAGAAAATCGAAAAAATAGAAACAATATAAAAATTTTAGTATTTCTCTATTAATTTCTATTAATATATTATATTTCTATTAATATATTATAATATTATATAATTAATATATTATATAGAATAGACTATTGGTATATAGTTTCTATATACCATGGACTCTATAGAATAGAATATTCTATTCTCGAATAGAATTCTATTCGAATATATATCCTATGTAGACTCTATATTATATATATAATAATAGGTAAAATAGGTAATTATAATTTCTTAATTTGTAAAATTCTCTTGTGTATTCTTTTTTTTATAAACAAAAATTTTCAAAGAAAAAAAATTGGAATACAAAAGCGTCCATTGTCTAATGGATAGGACAGAGGTCTTCTAAATCTTTGGTATAGGTTCAAATCCTATTGGACGCAATTTTTCTCCATATATCCACATATTGAGTATTCGATCATTTAAGTAGTATATCATATATATATTTCATATTTCTATTATATTCTTTTTCTATATATATTATTTTTTTCTATTATTTTATTAGTATTCTAATTTTAAATTTGAAAGTGAAAGATTCCAAGTGATTAATTTCTTTATACTTGTTCCTGAACTAAAAAGCGTTCCTTCTGTTCCTGAATAGCTTCTTTCAAAAGGATTTCCGCTTCTTCGGTGAATGTTTTGGTAGAAGATATGATTTCTTCGAACTGAGGTTTATTCGTTTTTAAGTAGGTACGTAACTCTACAAGAAATTTCCTTACTTGTCCGATTTCTAATGAATCAAGATAACCATTTGTTCCGGTATAAATAGTCATTATCTGTTCCTCCACGGTGAGAGGCGCAGATTGGGATTGTTTGAGCAACTCACGTAATCGCTGACCTCTTGCCAATTGATTCTGAGTAGCTTTATCTAGATCAGAAGCGAATTGCGCAAAGGCTTCTAATTCGACGAATTGGGCCAATTCCAATTTTAACTTACCCGCCACTTGTTTCATAGCTTTAATTTGAGCGGCAGATCCTACTCTGGAAACCGAAATCCCCACATTAATAGCAGGGCGGATTCCAGCATTGAAGAGATCGGCGGATAAGAATATTTGTCCATCCGTAATGGAAATTACATTAGTAGGAATATAAGCTGAAACGTCGCCTGATTGAGTCTCGACTATTGGTAAAGCAGTCATACTTCCTTCCCCTAAACGAGAACTTGATTTAGCAGCTCTTTCCAAAAGGCGTGAATGCAAATAAAAGACATCTCCTGGATAAGCTTCACGACCTGGTGGTCTTCGTAATAGAAGAGACATTTGGCGATAAGCCTGCGCTTGTTTGGAGAGATCATCATAAATGATTAGAGTGTGTCGTTCACGATACATAAAATATTCAGCCAGGGCAGCTCCGGTATAAGGAGCCAGGTATTGTAATGTAGCCGGAGAATCCGCCGTTTCAGCTACTACAATAGTGTACTCCATTGCTCCTCTTTCCTGTAACATAGTCACTACCTGAGCCACAGAAGACGCTTTTTGTCCAATAGCTACATAAACACATATTACATTTTGTCCTTGCTGATTCAGAATTGTATCTGTGGCTACTGCTGTTTTACCGGTCTGTCTGTCCCCAATAATTAATTCTCGTTGACCGCGTCCTATAGGGATCATCGAATCAATAGCAATAAGTCCTGTTTGAAGAGGCTCATATACGGAACGTCTCGAAATAATACCTGGAGCGGGAGATTCAATTAACCGAGATTCCGAAGCTGCAATGTCCCCTCGACCGTCAATAGGCTTAGCCAGGGCATTTATAACACGCCCCAAATAAGCTTCACTCACCGGTATCTGAGCAATTCTTCCTGTTGCCTTTACGGAGCTTCCCTCTTGTATCAGTAAACCATCACCCATTAATACCACACCGACATTATTTGATTCCAAATTAAGAGCAATGCCTATTGTACCCTCTTCAAATTCTACTAACTCACCTGCCATTACTTCATCAAGACCATAAATGCGAGCAATGCCGTCGCCTACTTGAAGTACGGTACCAGTATTTACAATCTTTACTTCCCTATTATATTGCTCAATACGTTCGCGAATAATATTACTAATCTCGTCGGC
>CAOJCR010128945.1:0-10938 GCA_948330485.1 Euphorbia neoarborescens | reverse complement strand
CAAAAGTCCTATTTGCAAAATTCTTATTTCCTGTTAAACCTAACATGTAATGGAATATTTCTGTAATTTTATTTAATTTTAGGAGCAGTGTAAGTATTTTAAATTGAAGTTTTGAAATAGACCCGAAATCTATCCAGCTTTGGCAAACAAGTAGAGTTTTGGTTTCTAACTTGATAAGTTATGTTGTGAATTAGTCTCATTGATTTTTGGCCTTTTTCACACGAATGGTGATGCTTATAATTTTTGTTAATTTTGATTATTTTGACTTTTAATTATATTGATTTTATTTAAATGGAATTAAGTTTGACAAATGGATTGATTTTATTGTTTTTGTTAAAAAAATTGATTTTGGTGTTCAAATTTATGTTTTGAGAAAGTATTTATGAGACATTATATTTTGAGATAATGATTCTGAGTTTGGATATTTGATTTAGATTGGTTGAGATTTATTTTGTGGGTAAGACCATAGTGGCACCCATTGGATTTGGTTTTTGAATTGCTTTGTATTGTTGTGTTGTCATTGGAAAATTGTTGGACTACAGTTTTTCCGAAAATTGGACAGCAACCCCTCTCATTAGGCATTGAACTGCGGTTTTTCCTTTGTAAATGAGAGTGTGGAGCCCTTTGATGTTTATTGTTCTCATTAGGCAGGGGACTACGGTTTTTCTCTGTAAATGAGTTCATTGTATTGTCATTCCCATTAGGCGAGTGGACTGCGGTTTTTCCCTCGTAAATGGGAGAGTTTGGCCAGACTTAGACATTGTTGATTTATTTTGGGTGGGCTACGGTTATTCCACCATGGGCCGAGGGGACTGCTGTTTTTCCCCTAGCGTCTGTTCCAATGCAATGTGATGATATTGAGTTGTTAAATTTGGGACTTTTATCTAATTATGTTTTATTGAATCATTTTATGAATTTTAATAAGGTTACTTGTTTCTGAAGTTAATGTTTTCCATGACTTATTATTTTATCCAAATTATGATTTCTTGACTTTTATTTATTAGGATTTTCCATTCGTTTCCTTGGCATTTGTAATTTGTTTAATTTTAAGTGTTGGAGTATGGTTTCGTAGTTGCTTGTTACTTAGTGGAAATTTTTTTTTCAGATGTTGCAGGTGCTACTTGATGTGATGATGGGGCTAACGTTTGGGTTCTTTTATTGTTTAGTTTAGAAGAGAACTTTTGTTAAATTCTAAGTTTTATCGTGGAATGAGGATTATTTATTAAGATGTTTGAATAAAAGAGTTTTTTTAAATTTTGAGGTTTAAAATTTATCAGTTTTGTTTTTATGATCTAGATTTCATGTAATGTTTCTGCCATTACATGTAATAAAGGATTAGGTTGTTACATAACCAAGGAGGTAAATTTTATATGGTCAAAAGAATAGGCCATGGACTATATTGGGTACTAAATGTTCCAAATGGATTCATCCCATCAGTACATAACCCAAGTCAAAGGTTCCGAACCTCACTACTGAAATCCTCAAATTGTGCATCAATATTTCTCCACTGGGGAGAATTGATGGGATTCCTCACGAAGCCGTCATCCTTCCTCACTTCTTGATTCCATCTTAATAACTTTGCATTTTTTTCATTTTGGAAAAGATGCTTAAATCTAGGTATAATTGGAAGATATCAAAGTGCCTTTCAAGGTATACCTTTCTTTGCAACACACGAAACTTTGTCCTTGAAATGAGACATTCCATATTTAGGACACAAGTTCATATCTTTATACCCATTTCGATATAGAACATAATTATTTGCACATGCATGAATTTTCTCATAATCTGGTTTGTCTCAAGCAATAAGGATATCACTCAGTCTTTGATGCTCTCCGAATACTATAGAATATATTGGGATTCTCTATGAAATGTCTTCTACATCATGCATTATATCATCAATTCTGTCATTGTCACTTA
The DNA here is from genome assembly GCA_948330485.1 of Euphorbia neoarborescens. Taxonomy (NCBI): domain Eukaryota; kingdom Viridiplantae; phylum Streptophyta; class Magnoliopsida; order Malpighiales; family Euphorbiaceae; genus Euphorbia; species Euphorbia neoarborescens. The sequence goes on along the minus strand of CAOJCR010128945.1, from coordinate 9,021 downwards.
CAGTTTCATCCCCGATACAAGCATCAACGACTTTATGACTTGCGGGTTAAATGAGCTATCTCCATAGTCAAAATCCTCTCCACGCCATATCTATTTAGTGTAACATGGTGCGAATCCACGGTGAACTAAGTGATACTTAATTATAGAAATGTTATTCAGGAACCTCACGTTATTACAATCATTACAAGGATAATGAATATTTGATCAAATTTTCATTTTATATTCAACAGTAGTCATAAGAAACTCATCCATCCCTTGTAAAAACTTCATTGAAATTCGCTTAAAATACATCCAATCTCGATCCATTATTACTTCAAATAAATGAAGTTTATAAGTAAAAAAAATAAACATGATATGTTATATTGAAAACAACACAATATTTAGCATAGCAGCATAGTTATATGATTTATCGCATAAGATTTCAGTTCAATGATGTAGACAATGATCACAAATAGACAACAACCGTATGACATTAAGCATACATCCCTTCGTATTTTGTTTTTATCCTTATCTTTGATTGTTATTATTTCGGGTTAATATATTTTATGTGATCTTTGGTTTTGTAGATTTTATGTTTTGTTTCTGTGTTATTATGTATATTAATTTGATCTTATAGATTTGCTTTCGAACTATATGTGTCTAATATTATTTGATCATGTGAATATGATTTTGGAGTTGTTTATGTTCTAATTGCATGTTTGATTATACAGGCATAGTCTTGGATTATTTAGGATCTATACTTTTAGACTTAATTTCAGTTCAGTTCAATTCAGGTGCATTAACTCTATTATTAATTTATTATTATTAATTAATAAAAAATAATAAATTATTATTATTTATCTTGTAATTATTTCATTATTATATATGATTATTAATTTTATATTAATTTATAATTATTATTATATTTATAATTATTATAATAATAATTAGTATTCAGTTTAGTTCAGTCCAAAAGAACAAAGCCTTAGAGGTTTATGTTGATTTTTATTATTTGAGTATGATTTTGGGTTGATTATTTATGTATGTGAGTATATTTCTTTTGATTGGAAAGAATGAATTGATTGGCAATAAAGGATAAGAAAAACCGTGTTAAATAGAAATAGTCCTTTTGGGCACAATTTAAACAAAAAAAGCAACTCAAGTCAATTCTAACACAAATAGTAAATCAAAATCACTACACTATAAATGGCCTATAGCAACTCTCTAAAAGCATTGGCTAAAGTCGTTATAGTGTTTCCACAGAAGAATAGGCAATACTTTTCTAAAAAAAAGTTGGTTTTTTGGCCGTTGCTAAAGGTGGCTATGGCAACACTTTGTTTTTATCCATAGCAACCCAAGTAAAAGTGTTACCATAGGCTCTTTAGGAACACTTTTATAGACATTCACAACATTTTTCAGGGTGTTGCTTAATTGGTGGAAACGTAACACTTTTTTTTTAGTTTGCAATCGCAACACTTTTATTCACAATTGCAACTCTTTTTATGGCAACAGTTTAGTTTGTAGGCGATCAACCACCGAGTCATTTCCGTAAGTGATTTAACAGGTGATGTTTACTTATCAATTTCTCCTACCGAATAACCCGATAGAATTGAACCAGACTAATTAAAATATTTTCGTTATTATCACCTGCGAAATTAGTTCGTAAGTATCGATAGGTGATGATTTACACATTTTTTTTTATAATATTTTGCATTAAAATATATATTTTATTACAATTTAATTAAATAAACATCAATGGGCCCAAAATATAGACAAACTATATACAATAACAATTATAAAATACGATACATAAAATATTATATTAATTAACAACATATACAGAAAAATAGTGGTACAAGATACAAATAAAATTAACAAAATGAAAGCATGGGTGGGTGGTGACCACAAATAGTGACCATACACTCGTAAATTTGTAATCAACTACTTCATCTTAGTCATTTTCTTTCAGTTGAGAAATCAGGTGATACGAGAAATGTGATATTGATTCGTTATAGGAAAAAAGAAACTTTACACTACAATTGAAATAGACAACTCAAAGCTTAGCATCCCACTAGCTTCCTTCTCATCTTTCACACCCAGCCTGATCCCCTATACATTATCATCAACCCTTACTTCATTCCTTTAAAAGAGAATAACCGAAATCCCTAATCTGCACCTGAGTGACAGACTCTAAGAAGCACCACTATCAAGCTTGGTGCGAATTTTCTACCCTATGGCATGTATTCGATAAAATATGTAAATACCACTTGAATTTGGTCTTGTATAGCATAAATTCACACATAACCGCAAGTATACAGGCCGTACAAGTAGTATAAAATGGATTTTTTAAGTCTGAGTATCGATCCATGAGGAAAAACGTACACAATGATGTTTATGTTCATGCATTCTGTTTATGGTAATCCTAAAGTTGGTAATTATTGTGAATCCTACATAAATTCATAAATACACTAGAGCTTCTTTAACATAATCCATAATCTATTAAGGATGATTCAATTATCTAAGATATTCTATAAATTATTCTCCTAAACCAATTAATCTTACTAGTGATTCACATGCATAGAGAAATATTATTCTTTAATTATTATAATGATTTTAATATTGGATTAAGTGTGATTAACCTAAATCAATTCATGCAAGAATTAAACAAACAATATTCTATGTATTTTGATTATTACAACATGTAATATTATAAGTCATTTTTCTGGATTTAAACTTTCATGCATAATAACATGTTATCTTCACAAACAACATTAAAATTCATTCTAATCCCATATACACTTGGTATTGATTAACTCAACATGCATATTCAGTATTTAAACAAGGAATTAAACAAAGAATCATGAAATAACATCAAGTAATTCCATCTTATTTCATGAACAACTTGTTTAGAAAATAGCAAACATAATGAAGTATTCTTGCAGTAAAACTCTAATAATCAATCCCTATAATAGTTGTCAATCATTAGAGAGATTTCCCAACGGAAGTTTGTCATTACTCTGGGGAATTTCGTGCAAGTAAACAATCAAATACAAGAGAGTATGATTAACTCTCCCTAAAACCGAAATATAGAAAAATAAAGAATGAAGGAGAAGAGTACAACTCCTTATGGGGTTATAACTCTTTCCTCTACAAGAAGAATGTCTTCTCTGAATGTAGAGACTTTCTCTTACTCTTGTGAATCCTCTAAATGATTTTGGAATTCATCCTCTTCTAGAGTCTCTCTTTGAAGTGTTTGTATTTCTTGTAGAGTGAGTTCTCTCTCAAAAAGTCTGCTGTAAAATTATGGATTTGATGGGTATTTACATAGTTTTAGGGTGTTAATAATGTATTTTGATTGGTTATAGGATGTTGGGCATGTTAGGATTGGTTTAGAATGGATAAGGATAAATTAGGGGGAAGAAGGAGGGAACACAATGGTCATTTCATGCAAGCCGTTAGGGTTAACCGTCTGAAATCGAGCAGGTCATGATCATGGGGTGCAGGGTTGCGATCGCGACTGTCTCCTAAAAATTTTGGTCTTGAATCATACATTGGTCGTGATGATGACAAGTGAAGTCTTGTTCATGATAGCCTTTTGGAACTTGGCTCTAGAATTTACCACAAGTCGAGATCATAACAGGCTTGCCACGGTCGCGACTGGCTTCTGTCTATTCTTCCTTCTTTTTACTCTTTAATCCGTTCTTCGTCCGTTTCTTTTCTCATTTATCCCGACTCTTCCAAGATGTTATTTTATCATCTCGAGTCTTAAAAACCTTGCAAAATATATAATTCTAACACAAAACACTTGTTAAATACATAAAATATACATAATTTATACTAGATTTATATACCAAATACACGTGCTTTGCATGTCGTATCAAATTCCCCCATACTTACCCTTTGCTTGTACTCAAGAAAAGTCATATCACAAGCATTCCTTTGAACAATATACTAATGAACAAAGAACTTGACATGTAGTGGAATCATTCAATATTTTAGTGGAACATCAAAAATTTAGTTTCATAAGTCAGGTATAATTGGTGTATGTGTAACATAAGAACTCCCTAGTTTGTTAGTTTAGAAATCTACTACTCTCTTAAAACATGTATTAGTTTACTGTCTCAAGGCATTTTTAGGTAACTTAGGCATCTACATTCAAAAGTGGTTACATTTTATGCTTCATACCACTTCTCACCTTTTACCTCTTTTCTTACCTCTCTTTGGCATATCTTTTGAAAGAAATAAAAGTAAATGTTTTCTGATTTTTAGTGGTTGAATTTTAAGCTCAATACCACTCTCCTCTTTTGACATAAAGTACTTTGTTTTTCTCTCAATTGATACCCTCATCCTTTATTGACAGAAACTTATATGGATTATGGCTTTAGTTTCCCTTATTCAATCAAATGTATATAGATATAATGTTTGTCTTACAATGGTTAAGTGTTCAAAAATGTGCAACTAAGTCTAGGTGTATACTTATGCATAACATTACAAATTATAGTGTAACTCTTTGAACTTTAATTTATGTGTTGCTAAAAATATTGGATTCCACATACTATAAAGTTTATTCTTAGCCATATGCTGGAGGAATGAGTATAAAACAAAAGATTATGTCACAAGAGAAAATATAAACTTACTACGAATAATAAGGAATAATTTTGGTAAGATTTGGAATATAAGAAGTATAATCAGGCATATTGCATTTTAGCCACAAACTTTGTTCATTTTTCTAACTAAAAACTTTGCATGACACTTGTTTTAAAAGGTAAAAACATGTTTTTTTATGAAGTAGAAAAATAATAAATTTGGCCCATTTTGAGCATCATTTTCATCAAATCATAACATATATTATTCATATCCATCCTCCCACACTTAAATAACACAAAGTCCTCATCTTGTGGATTTTGATGGAATAACAATGAAAAAGGCAAAAAAACTTAAAAAAAAAAACTTAAAGTTTTTTTTATTAAAATATTAATCAAGAAAGGAAAATTTTCATACATCTTCTCCTACACTACTTTTGCATATTCTTAAAAAGAAAGAACCTCATTCTTCATCGGGGAAAGTGGGAGGAGACGGGGGGAACTCAATGTTTTGAGAATTGAAAATTTTCAGTATCTTCTTCTTCAATGACGATTGAGTTTCACCGAACTTTGTTAATTTCTGATCCATGTTTCCTATTTGAAGGTGCATCTCTAAATTTGATGCATCTATCCCATCCAAGAGGATGAGAACTTGCTGCTAACCCTCAACCGTTGTTTGAGTAGTTTCGGCTTCCATTTATGGCTCCGGTTCTTCCGCTCTTGTGGATGAGGTAGCTTGTGTTGAAGTAGCGTCTCTTCGACCCGTGCATGCACTCTAACTTTTTCAAATGTATCCACCGAAGTGATCTGTAAGCAGCCCCACCTTTTTGAGAAAAGGCACATCTAACTAAGGAAAAACATCATTCTTCTTTAGATTGTAGACATTCCCCGGATGGGATAGATTCCATACAATCCCAAGCACCATCGATCCCATTCCCAAATTTTTCTTTATTGCTGTCCTTGAAATGGAATGTAGTGCATCAAAGATGATTGAGATTGTATCCGAAGTCTTGCATTTCAAAATCAAATCAAGCACATGCAAGTGCTTGATTTGAACTTTGGTGGATTCCACCCATCCAAACAAGGCCATTGCAAGATATTTCTAAATATAAAGAAGGCATTCATCACGAATAAGCTTATTAGATGAGTTTTTGGGATCAAACCTTGTCATTTGAGTTAACCGTTCCCATGTTGGCTCTGGTTTGTACTCGGATATTCGGCCACCCAAATCAGTGACTTTGAATCCAAAAATATCATGCATCAAGTCATAGTTGATTTCAAATTCTTCACCTTAGTTTCGAAATGTGAGCGCCATTTGATTTTCGTCTTTCCATGAATTCAAGAGGAGTGAAAAACTCCAAACACGTGGCATGGTCTACCGGATAGAGCATTTCTACATACCAGCTCATGATATGATGTTGATGAACTCCATGCATCTACCATACATACCAATTTGCTCCATAAAAGGTTTATAAATTTTGAAATCACCACTAAACTCCACATTTTCTTGCTTTTTGAATCTTTGGCCTTCTTTATTTGAGATAAAAGTCTGAGTTGTATTTGGAAGATAAATCCGTCCTCGAATTAGCAGAAGGACATCTTCCAGCAAGCTTCTTGTATCTTGTAGGTCTCATAAGGAATTTGAAAATGCTAAAATAAAGATAAAAAGATGAAGATTTGCAAAGATTGCTTTCAAAATATTTGCAAAGATTGCTTGAAAATATTAGAATGTATGGGATTGTGCAAAGAAGGGAGTATTTATAGATGTTTTGGGGCATTAATTTGGTAGATAAGGGATGATTTCCAAGAATCTGAACGTTGGAATGGAGGGGTGTAACATTCAGATTTTCAAAAATATACCTGTTGGAGTGCAAAATTTGCACATGTCGCGATCGCAAGGGGTAGTGTTGCGATCGCGACAGCCTTCTGCCTACGAAAATATTTACTCCTTTAATTTACCTCTCTTTTGCATTTTTGAATTTACATTCTTCATATCTTCATATTCGTAGTGATTCTTAACTAAAAAATACTTAAAAAACAAACTTTATAAAACTTAAAAAAGGAGTCAAACATGTAATGCTTGACTTGAAGTCTATGTAATAAAAATTGAAAAGGAATAAATAAAGAAAAAGGTATGGCATTTATTTATATACAAAATCCTCTTCAAATATGTACAACAAGGATTGCTATGCCAAATATAATAACATAAGAGGAAAATATATATACACACACTTACTATAATATATATTAAAGACATCATCACTTATAGCCCTCACGTACTAGGTTATAATAACCAACTGTAACCTTGAATTTCATTTGGGATTCTGTTCTGTGCTACTAAGTAAAGTACCTAATTCATGAACAAAAATGGATTTAGCTAGTTAGCCAATTTGAACATTGAGATTATGGATTGAGGATGATTGGTTTTTAACTAGGTGATCAAATTTATCCTCTATGTGTTTCATTTTCTCATTTTGTTGATCAAACCTAGTGTTGGTAGTGTCCAAGAACTTGTCAATCATCTGTGTAAGAATGGTAAATTTGTCCTTTGGCTAGTATGATTGTTGGGGTTTGTTGTTGTTATCATCCCTCCTCCATGAAAAATTTGGATGATATCGGTACCCCGGATTGTAAGTGTTGGAGTACGGGTTATTTTGTTTATTCCCTTGAACGTAATGCACTTGTTCCGTAACACCCACTTGGGTTACATCCCCATCGTAGGCATTTTCTCCAATTCCTTAACTTGTAAGTCCCAAGTTCAAGTTGTCAATTTTATGTGCCAACATCGTGAATTGTTCCTATATGACTGTCAAAGGATCCACCGGATGAATCCCTTTTACAAAAGATGTTTGACCGCTGCCACTTCCTCTCTTCGACGGCCACATGCTATTGTCCTTCTCCATCTTCTCCAAGAAACTATATATAATAACAACTATAAAATAAGATATATAAAACATTATATTAATTAACAACATATACAGAAAAATAGTTGTACAAGATACAAATGAAATTAACAAAATGAAAGCATGAGTAAGCGGTGAACACAAATAGTGACCATACAGTTGTAAAATTGTACTCAACCACTTGATCTTATTTATTTGCTATCAATTGAGAAATCAGGTGATACAAAAAATGTGATATTGATGCGTTAGAGCAAAAAAAGAAACTTTACACAGCAATTGAAATAGGCAACTCAAAGCTCAACATCGCGTTGGCTTCCTTCTCATCTTTCACACTCAACCTGATCCCTCGCACATTATCATCACCCCTTGCTTCATTCCTTTAAAAGAGAATAGCTGAAACCATATTCTGCACCGAAGTGCCAAACTGCAAGAAGCACCATTATCCAGCTTGGTGCGAATTTTCAACCTTATGGCATGTATTGGTCAAAATATGTAAATACACACATGAATTTGGTCTTATATAATTTCACACATAACCGCAACTATATAGGCCACACAAGTTGTATAAAATGGATTTTTTAAGTCTGAATATCGATCCCACGAGGAAAAATGTATATAATGGTGTATATGTTCATGCATTCCGTTTGTGTTAGCCTAAAGTTGGTAATAATTGTGAATCCTACACAAATTCATAAATACATAAGAGTTTCTTTAACATAATCTATAATATATTAAGGATGATTCAATTATCTAAGAAATTCTGTAAATTATTCTCACAAACCAATTAATCTTACTTGTGATTCATATGTATGGAAAAATATCATTCTTTGATTATTACAATGATTTTAACATTTGATTAGGTATGATTAACCTAACTCAATTCATGCAAGAATTAAGCAAATAATATTCTATCTCTTTTGATTATTACAACATGCAATATCATAAGTCATTTTCATGCATTTAAACTTTCATACATAATATCAGTGTTATCTTCACAAACAACATTAAAACTCATTCTAATCCTATTTACACTTGGTGTTGATTAACTCAATATTCATATTCAGTATTTAAACAAGGAATTAAATAAAGAGCAATTAAATAACATCAAGTAATTCCATCTTATTTCATGAATAACATGTTTAGGGAATATCGAACATAATGAAGTATTCTTGAAGTAAAATTTTAATAATCAATCCATATAGTAGTTGTCAATCATTATAGAGATTTCACAATGGGAGTTTTACATCACTCTGGTGAATTTCGTGCACGTAAACAATCAAATACGAGAGGGTATGATTAACTCTTCCCAAAATAGAAATACAGAAAAACAAAGAACAAAGGAGAAGAGTACAACTCCTTACGGGGTTGTAACTCTTTCCCCTACAAGAAGAACGTCTCCTCTAGATGTAGAGACTTCCTCTTACTCTTGTGAATCCTCTGAATGAGTGTGGAATTCATCCTCATCAAGAGTCTTTCTATAAAGTGTTTGTATTTCTTGTAAAGTGTGTTCTATCTCAAAAAGTCTACTGTAAAATGATGGATTTGATGGGTATTTA
>CAOJCR010120217.1:0-12775 GCA_948330485.1 Euphorbia neoarborescens | reverse complement strand
AAATGTACAAGAAATGAAGTGAGATATGCCATGAATTTAAGGATTGATTGATTTACTTGTTATGTTATGTTCAAACCAACATAATCTTCTTCAATATTTGTATAAACAGTGTTACTATGTTAGATTTCTACTGTAATATTTACCTTCCTTGTGGGATTCGATACTCGGACTCAAAATCCGTTTTATATTACTTAGAAACGATCTGTATACTTGCAGAGAGTGTGCAATACTTTTAAAAGATTCAGAATAAATGAATAAAAGGTAGTTGCGATCGCGACACCTATATGGTCGCAATCGCGACATTCTTAAAATCCAAACTCTATAATTTAAATTTGAACTCTGAATTTAAGCCTGTAATTCGCATATGAAAAGTGCACACCAATATCATAGAAGTCATCCTCCTGAAAATATTATTGACCGAGCTAAGAACTGTATGATGATAATGGCACCACTGAACATAGTTCATGGAAATGTTGCCTTTGTCTCACTACTGAAACCCAAGACTTTCAAGGATGTTGAGAACGATGAATACTGGATGATGGCGATGTAATAAGAGGTAGATCAGTTCAAGAGGAACAAAGTATGGGAACTAGTGTGAGCGGACGGCCTTTTTTTTTAAAAATAAATTAATGAAACACTTTCGATGCGAGCGGCTTGGCGCTCTCAAGAGTTTAAAAGTCATTAAGATTAATTATCAAGAGAGGTACTTTCGACGTGACCGTTTTGACGCTCTCGAAAGTTAGAAATTTGGGTTTGAGGAAAATAATAGAATCCTTAAGCAATTAAGGTTTTCCCCTTTTCGAAATACCTCTCACATAAGAAGCGAGATGAGGCTCTCGTTGGGAATTCCTTAATTTTCGAAAGTGCATATGAACCCTGGCTCAAGGCTTTATTTTAAGAAGTCAAAAGTCGAAAAAAGCTTTGAAAGAGAGGATAAGAAAGCGAATTTAAAGAAATCGAGTTCTTAAAAATCTGACTTTTGAAAGAGAATAAAAATGCTTTAAAGAAATTCGAACTCGAATCTCTAAAAAAATACTGCTTAGAGTCGCCACCCAGTTCTAAGCTCTACCGAAAATTAATTCACAGTATTGCTCAGACCCTAAGTTTGAATTCAAAACCGTGATCCAGAGTTGGGTTCGGACAATGCACTTACTTATCCTTTTCCGAAAGACTTTTAAAGAAATCGACAAATTTTTAGAAAACGAAGTATTTTTATTTGCGGAACAAAACCTAAGTTGATTTTAACTTTAGATTTAGCATGAGCGTGCAAACAAAAGCAACATGTAAAATACAGAAAAATAAACACGCATTAATATTACAATCCATTCACTCCGACTATCCTATGGGGATACATTTGTTCGGGAAGGGATTACATACATACACATGCATTAATCATACATAATTACATTAAAATAAACACGTAGCACATAAGTATGCTTGAAATGGACATATGAGAGAATAGGGAGAAATGATAGCTCGGGGTCATTTGTTTTAGGGGGACATTTGATTTAATGCGGTTGGTTGAATCAAACATTTTGGGTCGAAAGATGGACTCGTAACGGCCCGAAAACATTTTTGGCTCAATTTCATATGGGTTGTAGTGATAGATATTTTAGAAAACCATTTGGCTCAATTTTAGTTTTGGAGCATGCAAAATTTTAGTTGGTCGGAAATCTAGGAAATAAATCCCTTCATTGAGTGGCATTAGCAGACTCAAATCGACACACATCGATTTTCACAACAAGCAACAAAAAAGTAACAAAATTAAAATACGATAAGCATGCATGAAGAAGTGGTATTCGAGTGTAAAATATTGGGAAAAACAAGTTTTAAGAGGTAAAAAACGAAAACCTGGTTATGTTCGGGGCAAAAAGCGAAAAGAGAAAAATTTTTCAAAGTTCAGATCTTTAACATGCCATGTTACCTGGTCAACACGCCGTGTTGCAAAAAAATGAAATTTTCCAGATTGGGCAGAAGGCCAACATGTCGGTGTGTTGATCTCAACATGACGTGTTGGCATGCAACACGTTGTGTTGGCAGCAACTTTCACAAAACAAAATGACAGAGTTAGCAACACGCCGGCATGTTTAAGCCAACACTATGTGTTGCAGCACTGCCTCCCCATTTTGGTCCATTTTTTGCCCCATTTTAACTTAAGTTGAGACCACGAAGACATCCCGAGACAAACAAAAACACATTTTTAAACAAGTTTTTCACCCCGTTTTAAGTTGAGACCACGAAGACATCCCGAAGACATCCCCATTTTGGTGAAGAATTTTCCATAAAAAGACAACCTTTTTACAAGTTTAAACCAAAAATGACACAACTTGTCTAAACCCATTTTAATTCGTTTTGAGACCATTTAAGCTCGTTCTTGTCCCAAAACACTCCAAAATCAGTCAAGGTACATAAAGAGAGTCCGTCAAGTCACTGAAATATCATTTTCAAGTCATTCCTATACATTTTCCATGAGTATTTCTATGTTACAGACTCAAAGAATGATTTTTGGTTTCAAAGCAAACTTTTACATTTTAAAACATAAAACCCAACATTTCGGTATACAAATCAGTAAGATAAACATGGTAAGCAGCGTTAGAGCTCAGAATAGTTACCCTTATAGTGTGCTTTCCTCATGTAAGAGCTGAGAACTCTAGATGTGCACCGGTTGTCTTTACCGTGAACAAAGCCCAAATCGAGTGTGTATTTTTGTGTATTATCAGAAACACGGGTTCAAGATAGGGAGACTTAGGAACTAAATCTCTTATTTTTGGGCTTCTAAAGGTAATCTTTAAGAGAAAGTTGGAAAAGAGTAAGAGTTGATGGTGGAAAGGAGAGAAGAAGAACATGAACTCAAGAAGAGAGAAAGGGAGTTTTGTAGTGGTTGATGGATGAGAAAAGAAGATGTTGGAGATGATGAAGAAGTGAAAGAGTTGTTGGAAACTCCAAAAGGGAACGAAGAAGGAAGAACAAGGAGAAAGAGAAAAGAGAAAAGTTCTCTTTTTTTGGAAGAGAGCAAGCTTGAGAGTTGAGAGAAAATTTTGAAATTGATCAATGAGTGTTGTGTTATGGGATGAGAGAGTAATGAGAAGCAAATAGAAGGGATAGGGCTACTAGAACACGTGATACTCCCTCCCACTTGGCTGATTTCCTTGTCCCAAAATCCAAAAATTGTCCCCTCCCAAAATGGTAAGAGTTCAACCCCCCTTTTTGTTTGTCCACCGAAGCATCTTTGCCTCTCATGGCAAACTCTTTTATTTGAATTTTTTTTCCAAAATGTAGATTCTGGTTTTGAATTTCAAGAGTGTAAAAAGTGGGTTTTAGTTGGGTTTTTGGGTTAGGAAACAATATAGGTCTAAGGTTCGGGTCCGGTCCGATCGGGCTTTGAATTCAAACGGTGTGCTTGATTTTGATTCACTAAAACCACTTAATAAACACTCAATTTGGGCCTTAATCATGACCATATCGGTGTTCTTGAGCCTAAACATGTGGATACGAGTGTCTAAAAGGGTACCGGTAAAAACCGATTTCATCACTGCTTTAGGGAAAAAATCTCGTGCTCACAGTTGCCCCTCATGTGACTGGATTCATTGACCAAATTTAGGGACACAATAGTGAGCATGGGGGATACTTATCTGAATGTGAAATCTTTGAGGTCTGATCCACTAGGGAAACGCTTGCCCACATTATAAACTTTAAAGTCCGTTGGAGATCCTGGAGTTTGTTGCGGCAAAAGTCATCGAATGTTTGAGCGACCGATTGATACGCTCTTTGAGGTTCCTCCCCCTAGACGCACTTGTTGAATAAGTGAAATCATGGTTAGTTTTTGTTTCTTAGTCGATGAATTTTGAGACAAAAAATTTTTACCCTTTCGATCCAGAAATGAAAACAATGTATGATTGCGTGAACGTGATGCATTACTATATGAGTGCGATGCATGTATGAAGTGTAATGCAAGAAATCCTTGAATAGGGTGATGCTGAACTTGGACTTAGGGTCCGAAGAGGTAAATGATTCGGGTTTACTAAGAAAGAGGAGGCACTAGTCATTATGACCCATTCCGAGAGTAGGCTGAAGAGATTGTCTGGATAGGAAGAACTTGTTTGGCGAGACTGTCTGAATAGGCAGAAGGTGTTCAAAGATTTCCTGAATAGGCCAAAAGTGTCTGAAAGACTGCCTGAATAGGCGAAAAGTGTCTGAAAGACTGCCTGAATAGGCGTGAAGTGTCTGAAAGACTTCCTGAATAGGCAAAAAGATGTCTGAAAGACTGCCCAAATAGGTAGAAAGATGTCTGAAAGACTACCTAAATGAGTGGAGATGTCTTAATAGATTGACTAAATAGGAGGAAAGATGTCTGAAAGACTGCCTAAATATGTGGAAAGATGTTTGAAAGACTACCTGAATAGGCGGGAAGATGTTTGAAAGACTGTCTGAATAGGCGAGAAGATGTCTGAAAGACTGCCTGAATAGGCAAAAAGATGTTTAAAAGACTACAAGAATAGGCGAAAAGATGTCTGAAAGACTGCCTGAATATGCGGGAGGTGTCTGAAAGACTGCCTGAATAGGTAAGAGGTGTCTGAATAGGTAGGAGGTGTCTAAAAGACTGCCTGAATAGGCAGAAAGATGCGTATACTGACATGACTATCACATGTTATCTAGGTATTAGTGCTAATACAAATGAATGTGAAAACATTCTTTAGGGTGTCTGTCGAGTCGTGTCGCGGCCGTTTGAGAGGACGTGTGATCCCTGCGAGAGAAATGGGGGATTCGAGCCTTCTGGGTCATTCTAAAATGGTTCTCCTTTGGTGTGCCCCTAGTGTGATGACAATTATTTAAAGTTCTCTAAATTTTTTCTGGACCACCAGGGGTTGCCTGGTTTTTGCCCCAGTGAGCTTCTCTAACTTTTAACTGGAGCACCATGATGCCCCAGTTTTCACTCCGACGAGTGTATCGTCCTAACTTTTTTACTGAAGCGACATTTTCTAGTTTTTACTCTAATGGAATCTTCTTTTTGTTTTAGTAGTGATGCAAGTGGATAGAGGTAGGCGGATATGTAATTGTAAGGAATATCAAAATAAACGATGTGTTCAATCATGCGCAATAAGCTTTTAAATGCTTGGTTTAAAAGGATGTTTTAAAATTGATGTATTTTTTTATTCATATAAGCAATCATTTTAACATTTTTAACTAACATGTCAACCTATTGATGAAATGAAAGAAGGGAACAGATGGCAAAGTGGTATTCATCTTAAAGAACTGCACTCCGCCATTTTTCATTTTGTTGTGTTGATCTCAGGGGAGCTTTAGACGTAGTACCTCTTGAGGCAATCCAGGTTGATTGGTTAAACAAACTCATTACCGTCCATATCTATAAGCTTGATGGCACCCTTGGGAAGAATTTTCCTTATGGCGAATAAGCCCTTCCATATGGGTTTGAACTTGCCCCTAGGATCAGTGTGGGTCTACTTTACTTGTTTGAGGACAAGGTCTCTGACTTAAAGTCAATGGCTCTGAGTTCAGACTTTGGCTTTATAAGATCTGGCCATGCACTGTTGGTACATCCACAAGTGATCCAAGGCTTTCAGTCCCTTTTTGTTAATCGGTGCCAATTGTTCATACTTTGCTATTTCCCATTCTGCTTAGGGAATTGGTGCCTCTAAGGCGATCCTCGGGGATTTCACTTCTATTTCAACAGGGAACACTGCTTCTATTCCATACAGTAAGGAATACAGTGCTTCACTCGTAGGGGTCCGCACACTGGTCTTGTAACCCCACAAAGTGAGTGGCAGCTTCTCTGCCCAATCTTGATATATTGCTGTCATCTTGGTGAGGATCTTTTTCTAGGACTTGTTGGCTACTTCTACCACACCATTTGCCTACGACTGGTAGGGAGATGATCAATGATGTTTGACACCCTTTTCTTGTGACAGTCGTGTTGTAATCCCCTGAAACTGTACCCCGTTATATGTGACTACATGATGGGGAATGTCGTACTGGGTGAAGTATAAACTTAGCCATCTTATTTGCTGTTATTTCCTCGTAGATTTAGACTCTACCCATTTAGAGAAGTAGTCGACTACCACAACAATGAATCGATGACCTTTTAATACCGGTGGCCTTATCTCTCTGATAATGTTGATCCCCACGCCGCGAAAGTCCAAAGAGTAGCAAGATTCTATAGTTCAATTAGCAAAAGATAGCTAAGATCCCCATACACCTGACACTCATGACATTTCCGTACTTTGTTAATACAATCGGCCTATAAATTGAACCAAAAGTACCCTTGTCTCAAAATCCTCTTTGCTGGAGCCAAACCGTTCATGTAGGGCTCGCACACCCTTTTTTGTACCTGTTCCATGACATGCTTTGCTTTTGCTTCTGATAAACATCTTAAGAGTAACCCGTTTGCCGTTCTCTTGAATAATTGCCCCTCGCAAAGTCTGAACTGAGCGGCTAGCTTCTGTAAGGATATTTTATCAGAGGATGTGATCCACTCAGGACATTGACCTGTCTATAAGAATTGTACAATGTCTGAATCCATGGATTCTCATTTGTTACCATAACTAATTCAATCAGCTTCTAGTAGAATGAAGTCTTGGAGGTTTCCAGAATCAGAGTCCGGATGGGTTGTGACTGAGGTCCTTCCTACATAGAGGACAGTTCTGCCAAAAGATCTGCTATTTGATTTTCTTCTTTGGGTACGTGCTTGAACTCATACTTGCATAACGTATTAGCCTTTTTCCGAACTGCTTCCTAGTATGGCCGAAGAGTTTCTGCTTTGATTTCCCAATCCCCGCTATCTTGTCAAATGATTAAGGCTGAGTCACCAATCGCCAAAGCTTCCTGTGCCCCTAGAGTGAGGAGATACTCCAACCCAAACAAGTATGCTTTATACTCTGCCCTATTTTGGTCATAAAGAACTGTAACCGCTTGGAAAGTAGAATGATCTCGTTTTGAGGTGTTACAATGATTACTCCAAGCCCTGCCCCTTGTCGGTTCACTACCCCATAGAAAAACAATCCATTTATCTGGTTCGGCTTTAACTATTACCAGTTGTTCATCTGGGAACTCCAAATCCTCTGTATAGTCTGATTCTAAGGTCTGGTTGGCTAAGAACTCTACTAACGCCCTTCCTTTGATCACCTTCTTGGTCATATACCCACATCAAATTCTGACAGCAAGAGCAACCATTTGGATAGTTTCCCGGTAAGGACTGGGGTTTGGCAAAGATACCTCATGGGGTCAATCTTGGCTACTGCTTGGATTTTGTAAGACTGAAAATAGTATCGGAGCTTCTTAGTCATCCACACCATTGCAGCATAAGTTTTCTCCACAATGGTGTACCTTACCTCGTACTCCAGTAGTTTCTTGCTCAAGTATTATATGGGGTGCTCCCTCTTATCTTTCCCCTCTTACACAAGCATAGCTCCCACGGCTGCATCTTCATGGCCAGGTACAAGAATAGGGGTTTCTCGGGTGTAGGAGGTCTCAACACTAGCGGGTTCAATAGATACTCTTTAATTCTCTCGAAGGCAACCTGGAACTGATCATTCCACTTTACTAGTTGTTGTTTCCTAAGAAGCTTAATGATTGGTTCGCAAACCGTTGTTAACCTTGCTATGAACCGAATAACATACTGTAATAATCCTAGAAATGATCTTACTTCTTTTTCTGCCTTAGAAGCAGGCATGTCTCGGATTGCTCTGATTTTATCTGGATCCATCTCAATCCCCCACTGACTGACTATGCATCCCAATAGCTTCTTGGAAGTCACCCCAAACACAAACTTCTTTGTGTTAAGCCTGAGGTTATACCTCTCAATCCTGGTCATAAATCTGTATAGGACTGCAGGATGATCTTCCCTATTCACCATTTTGGCCAACATGTCATCCACGTACACTTCGACCTCCTTATGGATCATATCATGCAACAGTGTAGTGACAGCTCTTTGATATGTAGCCCCTACATTCTTTAATCTGAACAGTATGACCCGGTAGCAGCAGGTGCCCCACTCTATGATGAAAGTCGTTTACCTTGTCTACCATATTCATCAAAATCTAATTATACCTAGAGAACCCGTCCATGAAGGAATACTTAGATGCTCTTGCTGCACTATCAACCAGAACATCAATGTGGGGTAAGGGGAAGTCGTCTTTTGGTGAAGCCTCATTCAAATCTCGGTAGTCAACACATACCTTGACCCGACTGTCTTTCTTGGCGACTGTCACAATATTGGCCAACCATTCTGGATTGTCGACCACTTCAAGGAACTTAGCCTGGATTTGCTTAGCCACTTCTTCCTTGACCTTCTCAGCCCATTCCGACCTCATCCTTCTTAATTTCTGATTTATAGGCTTGATCTTAGGATCTGTAGGAATCTGATGCTCTGTTATTACCCTATCAACCCCTAGCATGTCTTCATAAGTCCAAGAAAATACCCCTACATGTTTCTCCAGAACTCAAATCAGCTCCCTCCTCTCTGTGGGTGAGAGGTCCTTCACAACGGATACCATCTTTGGGTCATCATCTGTTCCTAGATTTATCTCATGCAATGGGGTGTCATGAATGCTAAAAACATTAAATAAATGCTTGTATACATGCACTGAGCCATCAGGGAAAACATCACATAAGTAAGCAAAGTTAGACTCCATTTCATTAAAAGGCTTAAAGGCGCAATTGTTCATATTATAAATAGAAGAGATAGTTATAAGATAATTTTCCTCCTCCACAGGCGGAGGTGCTTGATTAGTAACATCTTTTCCAGCAGCCTTCTTATCAGTAGCTCCCATCAAAACTTCATTCTTCTCAGCAACAGTCTTTCCCTTCTCGAGCATTTTCTCTAGTTCTTTCATTATTTTCTCAATGGCGCAGACTCGCCCTTTGTTAGAAATGATTTTCTCAGAATGAACAATGAGCTTTTCTTTTATGAGAATGGCCAAGTCTTTTGACAGCTCGTTAATGGCCTTGTCTTCAGCTGGAGTGATATTCTCATTCTCTTTACAGTCCATAGGCCTTTTCTTTTTCTGTGTTGCGGCATCATCAACTTCACAAATCACAATCCCTTTCTGTTTCTGGGCCATACTAACTACCGGAGCTTTTTCCATCTCCTTGGAGAACTGGGCCTTTTCCAAAGCTAGAGAAGTCCATAACATCAGTAAAAATTTAGAACTTTGGAACTGTCTTGCCTTCAATAATGATGGGCTCAGGATGCCCCCCAAATGGCTGTTCAATGGTTCAAATAAAATGATTCATAGTGCTTCCCCTTTGAAGATCTGAAGGAGAGCCTTCCTCGTATCCTGGACCCTTAGGATTCAATTCACCTATATCGATGTTAAACTCACTCATTCCCTACAAGTTTAGGGCCTACACTTTGCCTGCCTAAAAGTTATTCTTCACCATATAACTGTAGACCCACATTGGAAACTTTGGGACTGGTCCATTTTGGTTAGAGAAGACGGTTACTTGGAACCCTATTATCAGTCGTTCAACTACACTCAGGAAGGCTACCACAGATGGATGGTCTGCTTCTAGAGTTATGATTCGACCTCTGAAAGGTATTTTGACCTTCTGAGGATGAGTTAAAGGCACTCCTCCCGATGGATGGATCCAGGGTCTCCCCAAAAGCAAAGATGGGTATGTCAATCATCATGAATTCCACTGTGGAGCTTATCTCTCCTATTTTTACCTCATCTTCAAAGGTTCTGATGACTCTCCTTCTCGAATCATCATAAGCACGGATCACAGTATGCGATTGGGATAAGGCTTCCACTGATAGACCTAAACAAGGAAGTACCAGAGCTGGACAAATGTTTATTGTGGAGCCATCATCCACCATAACACACAACATGATACAGTCCAGGATTCTCACCCTTAGATAGAGTGGCTTATTGTGGTTGATGCCTTCAGGGGGAAGTTCTGACTCATCAAAGCTGATCCTTACCCTATTCTCAATTCTCGGGCCAGTGTGACTCACTAGACAGTATACTTCTTGAGGAGAGACAATACGGATTACATCAATTTCCATAAACTTCCTTACCACCGCTTCACAATGTGCTTTTAATTCAACCAACAACTCCTAAATACCGGTCCTTACTAGAGTCTGAGTTGTTGGATGATAGGATTTTCCCTAGCGGGAACTACAACTGGTGGAGGCACAGGCACTTGAGGTGCTACAGTTAGATGGATCTGAGCTGGCGGCTGGTAAACTCTATCGCTACAGGTGATATAGTGGATGTACCTACATCGGCGATATGTCCTTCCCCTTTTTATTTCAACAACATATATTGGCTTAGGCTCGATAGGGGTGATTTTATCATCATTATCCAGCTCAACAGAACGTAGATCAACGGGGCCCTTTTTCCCCTTGGATATCTCAAACTTCACAGAATAACTGCTCCCTTCCCTACTTGGTACAGGAGGAGTTCTTAATGTGGCTGGGCTGGCACTAGCAATCTGGGCGAACACAAAGTTCTCTAGAATCCCTGCTTGGACTATATTAACCTGTCTCCCAAAGTTTGGCAATGGATTGTTCTGAACACTAGGTTCTGGGAGAGGTTCCTAGATCTTCTTATCCTTCACTAACTGCTGGATGGCTGCTTTCTGGCTCTGACATGCATTGATGTGATGCCCCTTCATTACATGGTAAGCACAGAAGTAATCTTTGTCAGCTTCTACCATTACTACATATGGCCTCAAGCCCTAAAGAAGTCCCAACTTTCGGTATTTGGCAAAGATCCTCGTTATTGGCTCTGCCCACATGGTATGCACAAAAGTTGTTTGTGTGGATGGTCTCTGTGTGCCAGATATTATCTAACCCTAGTTCACTGCAGCTATTTCCATAGGCTGGACTGACTGAATTGAACCGCTGGCTGCAGCTTGCTTGTTCTTAGCCCCCGAAGAATTGGGAGCTGTATAATTGCCCCTCTACCCTGATTGATAATTCCTTCTATAGCTGGAAGCAGACCGTTCGTTATTTTTCTTTGCCTCAGCTTGGCGCTCAATCTTCTTATCCTTCTTGTAGATGTCCTTAAACATCTCATAATCGTCTAGTTCCATCTTTTCCTTATATAATAGCAAGGCTCCATCAATAAGCTTCACGATCATCTCTTCGTTGCTGGGCTTCTTAGCTAGAAGCACTTGGGTGGCCATCCATCTTTTGTAGTACTTTTGGAAGTTTTCATTCGGCTTCTGCTTGATAGCCTCTAAGTCTTACAGAGTAGTTTTAGTGTTCGTATTATACCAGTAGTGTTCAACAAAAGCACTTGAAAAAGTATCCCAACTAGACCTGACTTTACTTGATTGCATATTGAGCCATTCTGCTGCTGCCCCCTCCAATATGCACGGGAACAAGCTGGCCATCTGATTGCTGGAGAGGCCTTGCATCCTTATCACATTATAGTAGTTCCCCACATGAACTTTCGGCAGGCCTGTCCCCTTATATGGAGGAAGGGTAGGCATGCGAAAGTTTGGATAAAGCAATTTTGGTCCCGTTTCTGCAGCTTCTTTTGCTATGGAGCTACTGATGCCCCCGGCCTGTGCCATTTCCTTGAGCTGATATAGCACAGTTTCTATCTCTAAACTTTTTTCAGCCAACCTCCTCTCGATTTCTATTTCAATGTGAGCCTATCTCGACTGATGATCCACCTCAACAGTGCCTACTGTTTCTTCTTCTAAACCCTGACCGACAACCATAGTAGGAGGCTATACCCTTTCAACCTCAGGAGTAGCAGGCCTATTAGCCAGTTCTCTGGCATCTATGTTAGTGTGGATTGTAGTCAATAGGAACTTCTTGAATTGATCATTTCCCATGAGAGCAGTTTCAAGATCATCAGGGCTCTGAACCCTGCTGCTTTCAATTGGATCCCCCATTTCTATTTACGCTTGAATAGTTCTGTCAGATTCTGAATTAACCCTTGCTAGCCTACCACCTCTTCTTTTCCAAGCCGTCGTATCCCCCTAAAATCACAAAGGGGTCAGATAGATGTATAGGTATGCCTTGGTAGGTTTATGCATGGATGGGATGAAAGATGAATGCGATGATTATGAAATGATGCGACGTTAGGAGTGCTGTGGCATTCCGCACCACGGAATGTGTTATTATGAGTAATGTGGCTTTGGGCCGTATGGATTGGATGTTTTGAGTTAAGTGAATGGTGTGGCATTCTGAGCGGCATGACACTCATTTACAGAATTCAATTGTACGATTTATTGAAGTGAGTGACACTATATATCATGAAATTGATAAATGGTAATGCATTCTGAGTGATGTGGCACTCGTTCGCAGAATTCACGTGTATGGCATGTTGAAGTGCGTGACACTACATATCATGAAATTGGGAATTTTAAGTACGGAATAACCACGGTGATATGGATACAACACACAATATGGCATTTATTGGATAACATAACATTTATTATAGCCTTACGTGGCAAAACTATTAAAGCATGTTCAAAAGATGACGTTATAATCTGGTAACATTGATTTCTCATAACTGGCATTCATAAAAAAATAAACAGAGCATAATAAAGTGAAACAAAGTTGCATGTATTCACATTCATTTAGGCAGATACAATGATCATTTTTCAAATTCAGAATGAAAACTAGCACTACACCATATATGGCCTATTGCAACTAAATTTTTTTTATGTCGCTTGAAAATTGTTGCCTTAGGTAGAGATTTTTGGTTATTTTCAATGTTGATGCAATATTGTTGCAATATTGTTGCATTATTGTTGCATGATGTAGATTAATGCAACAAAAGTAATAATTGTTGCTTGT
>CAOJCR010119523.1:0-11783 GCA_948330485.1 Euphorbia neoarborescens | reverse complement strand
GTCATTTATGCTCTTTGAAAAGCCCTCTTTGACCTTTTATGGCAAGAAATACTCTGAAAAAATCAACCTTAGTATCCACTGTGAATTAGGTATTGGCATATCTAAGAGATTATGTTTTGAAACGAGGACGTTGGTCCTTATGGGAGGACGAATGTTACAGGATTGATGCTTGGAACTTTGTTCCACATTGGTTGTATGGGCAACCAATGAATGGTTTATATGGCAAGTGGCTCTCTCACCCATTGGACTAGTCTTTTGGATGAGCTCTTCCATTTGCCACATAACATCATTACTCTAGAAATTAACTGAAGCTCTTGTATTTCCAGAACTGCTAAATAGTGTTTTGATGGGGAGTAAGCTTTTGGTTTCCCAACCCCAGGACAAAGTTTTCTGCAGAATCTTAGTGCTGCCTTCTTTTGGTATTGTTGGTTATTACCAAGCTAATATAACACCTTTATGAATTTGTCTATTAATTGTTATTCAGGTTGATACACACATACAACAGTTAGATCAATATCTGAAAAAGTTTGACGAAGAAATTCGACGTGGTACTTGTTATATTTTTTTTTTTTTGGCTGTAATAGCATCCTTTGTTAGATAGAACTTTTATGCTCTTATGATGGTTATGCTACCTTTTCTGTGTCCTAATTGTATGCGATGATGTTGTATTCTGTAGAAAGAGAGAGCGCTGCAGCAACTGCATTGTCTGGTCCAAGCCCTGATGGCAGTGCTAAATCTGGAAGGGGTAGTGAGGGTGGTAGAGGAGGGCGTAAAAAGTACCTCTCCTTCCTTGTTATTGTTGAACAAGTTTTCTTATTTGTACCCTTTTTTCATAGTTCTGTTCATTGTGATCTGATATACATGGCTGCTGTGGCTATCAGCTTTATTCTAATTGTCTTCACTTTCAAATATCTTTAACTGTAGTTATACAGTGAGAGATGAGAGAACTGGAACTAGAACAGTTTCACCAAGGATAAATGATAGCTTTGGGGGGGAAAATCTGAGTTTAGGATACTTTGCTCACTATAGGTGAAAGCACTGGACTGCCTACACACTCCATCCCCTGCTTCCAGGTGCTTGAAAGAGAGAACCTAGGGTGAATAGTATCTTTCCTGGGTCTTCCTTATGGAAATTTGACACGACAAAATAGCTGCCTTAACTTGTTTGAGGAAGTCCTCTCTACTTCTTTTATACATATATATTTTACAGGCATAGTTAGAAACCTCTAAAATTTTGGGCTAGCTTGGGCAGTTTTTATTGCACTTGGGTTTGCTTTCTAGGGTTTTGAGGTGTACATGAGCAAATGTGATCTTATTTTCTGAGAGAAATAAGTAACTTTGGCTGAAAATTAATATATGAGAATATGTGAGATTTTAATAGCATGAAATTTACGTGTCAAACTTGATTGTTAGGGTATCTTTGTTCTTGGATTAATTACCCAAAGTGCCTGATCTGATGCATTGGTGAAATATGTGGAGTCAAAACTAGAATTCATTACTACCTCCTTTTTTCTTTCTGGTAGTACAAATCTTATCATAAACTTGAGTCAGTATGCATAACATATTTGTTGTAAAAAGATATATTATAAACAGGGATAATTAAAAAAAAATCTTTAGTCTACCTATTTTGCCAAAAAAAAATCTCGTGGTTTAATTTGTTATAAATAAAGAAATAATGTTACATTCTGTTGCAAAAGGATATAAAATATTGACACGTTAGCGACCAAATTAGCAGCCACATTAGATTTCTCAGCCATATTAGTATCCACGCCAGCATTTTATATCTTTTTATAACAATTTTTTGCAGCAAATTAAACGACGACTTTTTTTTTTTGGGCAAATGAGTTAAAACATAGATTTTTTTTTTTTTTTTGTAATTATCCCTTATAAATATGGATGAGTTCCAAGGCCGTCATGTTTGGCTTGGCAGTTATGTTCATGCCTAGCTCCAATTGAGTTTGCATAACAGTTAGATAGTTCACTATGTTGATTTAAGCATATAATAATGATCATCCTGATCATTAATGTAGAACTAAGTAATTAATAAGATACCGACACGGGGATTTCAACTCCGAGGCTGCAATGAAACCAGTTAAGTTCCATCCATTACGTATTTTGTTAACCAGAAGAGTAGGAAAGCAAAACTTTATAGCATCGGACGTAAATCAGCAGCATATCCTACTCAATTTTATTGGTAATCTTATTCTTGGCTTGCTATTTGGTCTAATGGTTTTGCTGCATAACATTCGAAAAAGTGATACTCCTTCTAGATATGTTCTCCTCAGCTAATCTCAGAAGCAAATTTATTCTACAAGCTGTAGATTTGTTGATTATGTTTCAAAATTTATGTTCTTTTTTCCAATTTCTTTTTACTTTGTTCTCATGCTGATGTGTAATTTTTCACACGCATCTAGCTTGCACTTAAGATAAAGTTGTTGTATATTCAGATGGCATTGGTTTGGATAAGTTGTTTTGTTATGTTGTGATTATATTCTTTTCAAAACTATGTTGCGTTTATGTTTTTGGATGAGTTGTATAAATAGATATTAATATCATTTGTATAGAACACGCATGGCGACAGCAGTATCTGTAGCAGCGGCAGATGTAGGAACAGGAGCAATTTCTGCAAACACTACTGGTATGGAATTAGATTGTCCTGTAGATCCAAATGAACCAACATACTGTTTTTGCCAACAAGTTAGCTATGGTGAAATGGTTGCTTGCGACAACCCTCAGGTATGCTTTTTCAGTAGTTCTGTTTGTTTTCGTCTGTGATCTTACTTGTATCACTTTTCTAATCACACCTTTGAAGACCAGCAAAGTGATGGAATCATGTGTTATTTGTACAGTGTCCTATAGAATGGTTCCATTTTGGCTGTGTTGGTTTGAAAGAACAACCAAAGGGAAAATGGTATTGTTCAGACTGTGCCGCTTCAAAAAATCGCCGAAAAGGAAGATGAAGTGAGTGTGTGGGGGAAATTCATATCACATTTTCTGTTGGAGATTCATGTAACATTTTGTATTGGTGGAAATTCTTTAAATGTAGAGTAATAGGGTTACGGGTTGAAGCTATAATGCTACAAGTGATGTTTTATTTTTTCTCGCGATCTGATTTTGCAGTCAGTTTTTTTTTACTGTAGATTTATTTTATTCAGGTTTCATTTCTGATTGTGATTACTGTTTAAATGGAATTTGACTTTTCCTTGATAAATTATTTGAAATGCATTGTCAATTTAAGTTCTAGTGCTTATTTATTCCCTCGTCAATCCACTTGAAGGATGTAACTAGGTTATTTTCTATATTATGAAACCTAGATATGATACAAGTACTTAGTAAAATGTCTCTTATTCAAAGGGGGCAAGATAGCAAATCAAGAGTACAAAATGTTCCTCAATGCTCGTCCCGACAAGGAACCTACAATCTGAAAATCTCACATTACAGTGATGCCTTCGGGCCTACACAGTAAAAAAATCAGTAACTGAGCTATTTTCATGTATTTTGGTAACTGCTGTCAAAATTCTGCGCAATTATCGGCACTACACTACGACAAATATCAATAATCCATTCCCATTCCAGAAGGCATTGCTGGACCATCCTTCTCATCCTTTGGCAGATCACACACAACAGCTTCAGTAGTTGTCATCAATGATGTCACGCTGTAAAACAAATCCATCGCTGGATGGTAAGAAGAACTGAACTTATCCAAAGCCCAAACAACTTGGGAAACCAGAACGTAGAAGAAGTTTATTTGTTTACCTAGCAGCATCAACCAAAGCTGTTCTGATTACTTTCAAAGGATCAATGATCCCGGCTTTAACCATATCTACATACTCACCTGGTCACACAGCAAGAAAACAGTTCACAACTTATACATTATCCTTATCAGCAGAGCAGAGTTAATCCATGAACATCAGTAAATATATCACCCACCTTTGGCAGCATCGTAGCCGAGTTCATAATCGTCTTGTTCCAATAGCTTTCCAACAACAACAGCTCCCTCAACTCCTGCATTACTTGCAATTGTATACACTGGAGTCTGCAATCGCAGTTTCAAGAGGGCATAAGCAGCTAATCCTATATATATATAAAGTCATAGTGTGCTTTGGAAGATTCAGCTCAAGACCTAGATTTTATATAAATTGGCAAACCTTTAGGGCGTTCTGTATGATTTGGACGCCAATCTTCTGGTCGAAGTTAGCAGTCTGCAACTTATCCAATTCTTTCGATGCATAAAGGAGAGCAACGCCACCACCTGTAAAAAGAAGATCACATTCGAAACTCGCTTACTGATTTTCATTACTGTTACCCTCGATGGGAAGTAAGGGCGAATAATACCTGGTACAATACCCTCCTCTACAGCTGCTTTGGTGGCATTTAGGGCATCTGTAACCCTATCTTTCTTCTCGCCGACTTCCGTTTCACTAGCTCCTCCAATCTGTAATAACCCCAACTTAGTACAAAACAATGGAGTTGTCTATTCGATTGTGTCGACATGGAAAAATGCAGGCATACCTTTAGAACAGCAACACCACCAGAAAGCTTTGCTAGTCTTTCTTGCAACTTCTCTTTATCATAATCAGAAGTACTCGACTCAATTGCAGACCTTATCTGTCGTCATAACAAACAGACTTGGCATGCTTAACATTGAACTAAAAAATGCCTTAAAGCATGTTAAGCAATGACACAACACAAACCTGTTCGCATCTTTCTTCAATGGCCTTCTTGTCACCAGAACCATCAAGAATAACAGTGTCATCCTTTGAGACTGTAACCTATACAATCAAAACGAGTGCCAAGGTATGCTTAGTATCAGTAGTTTGCAGCATAATCCAACACAATCTTGTGCCATATCAACATATGATTTTACCTTTTTACAACTGCCGAGCATATTTAAATCCACATTCTCAAGATTGAGGCCAAGTTCTTCAGTTATGACCTGCACAGCAAGAAGAGAACTCAGCCTCGTACAAGGCAATGAAAAATATTAAATTACATAGGTATACATCCAGAAGTAAACTCACCTCACCACCAGTGAGAACTGCAAGGTCGTGGAGCCCAGATTTTCTGTTTTCTCCGAAACCAGGAGCTTTTATGGCACATACCTGCATCAAAACATAGTTGCAGCATTATACAAGGATGAGCTCTAACAGACAACCATAAATCAACTGAAAAAGGAAATTCTTTTTGTGCATCTACAGTATGTCTCATAGCATCTAACCTTAATTCCAGCACGAAGCTTGTTTAGAATTAGTGTAGCCAAAGCTTCGCTGTCCACATCCTCAGCAACTATCAACAATGGCCTTTGTTTCTGAACAATATGATACAACACAGTCAAACACATACTCAAATGAGAAAATAACATAGTTTTCAGACCCTGACCGAGCCAAACCGGTGCACCAGACTAATCAAGCTGCCAGTACACAAAAATAAGGCAAAACCAGTAAAAAACAGGCTCAACCTGAACAACCCAGATTGGACAGAGTGGACCAAACTCTGGTTCAGGTCAAACCGGTTCTGACCAGCCAGTCTGATCCCGGTTCAACAACAGAGGAAAATAAGAAAACATTGTTGCACTTCATAACAACTACATGTGATGTTCACCTTCAAAGCCAATTCCAATACTTTCACCATAGCATGTATACTTGAAATTTTTTTCTCGTGAATCAAAATGAGTGGATCTTCAAGTTCCTGTCAGCAGACAAGAATGCATATCATGATATAGTCATATCACATATAATTGAGGGCGAGCCTTTGGTGCAACGGTAAGTTGCTCCTTTGGTGACCTGTAGGTTACGGGTTCGAATTGTAGAAACAGCCTCTTTGCAAAATGCAAGGGGAAGGCTGCGTACAATGTGCGACCACCCTCCCCCTAGCCGGGGAGTGCTTACGCACCGGGGACGCCCCTTTTTTTTTTAATCACGCATAGAATGGAAAAGTAACATGTATTTGATCCAGATGAAGTAGAAGCTTACACATTTTTGGTTCTTCTGGTTGGTGACAAAGTAAGGGGATATATAACCCCTGTCCAATTTCATTCCCTCAACTACTTCCAACTCATTATATAAAGTCTTCCCGTCCTGTTCAATATTATATGTAAGGCCGTATCTTGGAGAAAAATAGGTAAAAAATTAATGCAGCAGAGCACCACCTTCAGAAACCAACCAAAAAGAATAAAAGTAATTCATGTTTGGCAGCATTCGTAGCACTATTACAAGCTGGTGTATAAAAGGAAACTTCTTCAAAATTGGGAAGAAGGATTACCACTCAAGGTCTCTAAAATGTAAATATGATCATAGTTATTGAATCGCGTGAATCTTAATCCTAATTTCGTGAATCAGGAATCGAGAATCGAACCGAATTACAAGACTCGGTTCAAATTCATAATATTATCAAAATAAAATATATATTATAATTCATAAGTTTAATAGCAATTTTAAATAAGTAAAGTCCCACAAATAATTGTTTTCTCTAACTTTTTTGTTTCTATTTTTCTAATATAATATGTTGATTTGCTTTACTTTTTTTTATTTTTGTTGAGGAATAGTTGAAACTAGAATAATAGAATGTAAAGTTAATTCTCTTGAATGTTAAATAGAAAACTGACTAATTAATGTTGATGACTTAATGAGTAAAAAAGTTCGATATTTCAATTATTTATCTCTTATTAACACTATTTTTTTCACTCTTAACAAATAGGAAAAGCATTTCTCCAATTAACATTTTACTCATTTTTTTTTATTATTTTACATTATAGCAACTTAATGGGTCAGGGGATTAGAACCCCTGCCCTTTGCAACATGTGAATGCTTTAGATGCCAGTTTGACCTACTGGACTAACATTGCTTCACAAAATTTTACTCATTTAATATACAAAATGAACGCTTTTTTTTAATCTCTACATAAAGTTTAAATTTTTTCTAATATCTATACTTTCTAAATTGGAAATCCTATAATAACCCAACTCAAATTAAGCTATAAACCGGATGAATTGGTACCGAATCGTATAGATTCATATTGAAAACCTAGCAAATCGCATCGATTCGTACTTAAGATTGTGAATCGTACGATTCGAATCGCATTTTTTATAACTATGAATATGATGTGTTCAAGTGGATGACTTACTTGGATTGTGATAACACCCTCTTTGCCAACCTTCTCCATCGCCTTTGCGATTAACTCACCAATTTCTCTCTCTCCATTAGCAGATATGGTTCCAACTTGAGCTATTTCTTCCGATGTGCTGATCATTTTTGCTCTGCTTTTCAAATTGGTAACAACACAATCAACAGCCATGCTGATCCCACGTCTTAGGTCCATTGCATTCATCCCGGCTGCAACTGACTTGCATCCTTCAGCGAATATAGCTCGTGTAAGAATGGTGGCACAGGTGGTGCCTGCAATAACAGAAAATGGTATCACTTGTCATATGTTGCGAAGAGTCCCATTGCCAAGCCCGAAGCTGTACTACAACCACAAAATTCGTAATCCAAAAATTCATGTTGATATGCCCTATATCTATAACATTTGGACAGGAATGAATATTTGTAAAAAAATTAACTTTTTATCATATGATAAAAAAAAGAACGAAATTACCATCGCCAGCAACATCATTGGTTGCATTCGCAACCTGCTTCACAAGACTTGCACCAACATTCTTGACTTTATCTTTAAATTCAATACTTTTAGCAACAGTCACACCATCTTTTGTAACTTTGGGGGCACCAAAGCTTTGTTCAATAACCACATTACGCCCCTGCGAACAACAAATCACAGTATTTAGAATCAATAAATTCTAACTGTATACACATACAACATGTTATTATTGT
This sequence comes from Euphorbia neoarborescens, assembly GCA_948330485.1. NCBI lineage: Eukaryota > Viridiplantae > Streptophyta > Magnoliopsida > Malpighiales > Euphorbiaceae > Euphorbia > Euphorbia neoarborescens. The sequence continues at coordinate 3,958 of CAOJCR010119523.1, read as the reverse complement.
CTTTGCAAGAACAAGAACACCGCCAATTCACACTCGTAAGGATAATCACTTGCATCATGCGAACACAAGCAAATACCAATATCAGAATGAATTATAGTATCCAATTGCAATTGATGGCAACTAACGCAGCTAGAATCATCAATTACCTTATCCAATTTACTCCATCGACCTACCAGTCACATGAACTAAATATGAAAAAAATGCAAGATCAAATAGCAAACCTTGGGACCCATGGTGACCTTCACGGCATCAGCCAGCTCTTCGACACCCTGAAGCATTAAAGCACGAGCCTCAACACCAAATCTGATATCTTTGGCAGCATAGTGTCTGCTCCAGCTCAGTCTATTTCCAACCTGTAACACATTCCGACAAAATATACACTTCAGGTCAGGAATGGGGACAAAAACTTTAAAAAGACATGTAAGCAGCAGAACAAATGTAGAATTGCAACCAGACTAGCTCACCTGCTGTCCGCTGCTCCTAGCGATCCTGTGGATCAAAAGTTGAATATACCTCATTAATTAATACAAAATTGAGACTTAATTAAGAAGAAGAAGAAAAATAGATTTGAAACACTAGGCAACAGAAAGTACCGAGCTTTGGAAGCGAGGCTGGAGGCCAAACGATACATAATATAGAAATTGTAAAAGTAGAATGTACGAAGGCAAAGAGAGAAGAGAGAGTACAGGGTGAGGAGTGGAAGAAAAGAAGGGAAGAATGTGTTTTTCTAAGCAAGTAGGAAGGCTCTAGAAGCAACCAGCTCCCCGCATGTTCTAGTTTAGGGTTTAGGGTTTTAGTCTTGATTAAAACTATATCTCACACCCGTGTAGATAATTAAGAATTAACTTATAAGGAATTATCACATATGTGAGGTATCTATTATATAGTGACGTATCTAAATCAATAAAAATTTGATATTTTATTTTAATTTAGTATATATATATTTATTAGAATAAAATAATAAAATTATATTGATTTGAATCCATTACTTAGATGTAGGCCAAACATATTATATAATTTTAAAAAAATTATATAAATCAGTTTATTTTAGAAAATATTATTATAAAGTGGTTTTTAATAATTACATATTTTATAAATTAATTTTTCTTTAATTATAATTATAACTCTTTTATTGTTATAGTTTATGATAAATTACATAAATAACATGTTATTGATTTTGAAAAAATTTGAAGATAGGTCATGTGTCATTTCCTTCCTCTTTTTCCTCCCCTTTTCGCCATGTGTCTTTTCTTCATTTGTCCACTATTTTCTTCCCTCTTCTTACATAATTAAGTTTTTATTTTTAATTTATCTTTAAATCTATTTATTTTTTTATCATGCACGTTTACAAAGTTTTTTATAATTTTTTTATCTTCGAAATAAGATCCATATTCATCTATATATTTTTTTTCATCATATAATAATCGCAGTATGAAAACAGTATTAACGCAGTATGAAAACAGCATCTTAGAGTATAATTGTGTATATTTTTTCTTTTTTTTCATCATGTAATAATCGCAGTATCATCTCAGTATCACCACAATATAATCGCAGTATAATTACAGTATATTATGATATAAAGCTTATAAAATTGACTTTACAATTTGTATTTGAAAATTGTCGAATTTAAATTTTTTTAAGATGTTTATCGTATAACAAATGATATTTTCTTTTATGTATTATATCTATTTTTTAATATAAAACTTTGTTCTAGTCAACTGTTAAACATTATTTCTAATTACTAGTTATCATTTATTTAAAAAATATTTTTATTTTTATTTATAAAATCTAAAATAAACTAAAAAATTCTTTCGACATTAAAATATTCAAATTTTAAAAAATAAGGTTGTTTCAAACATTCAAAATGAAAAATATGAGAATACAAACATGAAAAAAATTATTTAAGGAAAAATCAACTAGAAAAAAATTCTAAAATTGAATTAAAAATGTGGTGTAAAAACTAACTTTAATTTAAACATTAAAAAAATATTGGAATACAGAGACAAAAAAAACTATCTTACGGAAAATCAACGGACAAAAAAACTAAAATTGGACAAAAGATGTGGGGGGCGCATTATGCGAGGGCCAAGGCATGGCCAGCACGCGTCGAGGGGTGCTGGCCACGCACCTAGGCATGTAATACATGCGTCCGAGCACATTCTGACTATCCTATTGGTCGTGATGGGTGTCCTAGATGTTTCTCCGATATCAAATACATCTCTGATGCATTTTAAACTAATTTTAAAGATTTTTACATAGTAAACAAGTCTGTATTGTTTAATTTTATTTTATATATTTAAATTTTAGTCCAATTGTAGATTTTTTGTTTGATAGATTTTTGTAAAGAAATTTTTTATATTTTCGTACTTCAATATTTTTATGTTAAATATTTAAATAAAAATTAATTTTTTTTTTAATTTGAATGTTCGAGGGAATTTTTTTTTAAAATTAAAATTTATAATTAATAGTAAAAATGTCTTTGGAAGAGATAGTAGTTAAGGATGATTATTGTTTTATAATACTTTTTTCTTATAGAAACTATTCATGTGTACCCAATTTTTTCTAATTTATTTCATATAAATGAATTATTCACTTATATTTTTTTTTTATTTCTTTTGATTTCAAAATTACTATATATTATTTTTAAATTGTTTATTCTTTCAATATTTTACTTTATCAACTTCTATTCATTTATTTTATATATATATATATATATATAATTTTTTTAATTATCAACCGGCATAAACAGCATATGATAAAAGAATAAGGGTCAATTTGTAAAGTAATGGAAGCAGTATTGATTCTATTCATTCAAGAGATATATATACAAGTATAAGGAGCCCTATTAGGGTTATACAATTACTATGTTTGGAGACACTAATAGTAGAGTATAACGTGTTTGGTTACAGGGTATATCATATCCTATCACTTCCCCTCAAGTTGTACAGGAGATGGACGAATGTGCAACTTGTCACGGAGAAAATTAAACCGAGTTTTGGAAAGTGGTTTAGTGAGACCATCGGCAAGTTGATCAAGTGAAGTAACATAGAGCACGTGCAATTGCTTCTTGTGAACTTGATCACGAACAAAAAAGAAATCCACTTCCAAGTGCTTGCTTCGAGAGTGAAAAATGGGATTGGCAGTAAGATAGGTAGCAGAAAGATTATCGCACCAAACCCAAGGAGAGGGCAGAGGACCAAGACCAATTTCATGAAGTAAGATTTTGAGCCATTGTATCTCAGAGGTGACCGAGGCCATAACACGATATTCGGCTTCAGTTGAGGAGCGGGCAACAGCCCGTTGTTTCCGAGAGCTCCAAGAAATCAAATTCGATCCAAGATACACTAAATAACCTGACGTAGATTTACGATCATCCAAAGAACCACCCCAATCAGAATCTGAGTAACCTTGCAATTGTGTGGAGAGAGATGGTTGAAACCATAGACCAAGATGAGAAGTGCCACGTAAATATCGCAAAATACGTTTGACAGCAGTCCAATGAGCAGTGGTAGGAGCATGCATGAATTGACTTACTTTATTCACAGCATAGGCGATATCAGGGCGTGTGAATGATAAATACTGTAAAGAGCCAACAACACTGCGATATTGACTACCATCCACAAGGGGTTCGCCAAGAGTGAGATGCAATTTCTCTGAAGTGCAAGCAGGAGTACTAATGGGAGAACAATTACTCATAGTTGTGCGTGTGAGGAGATCCTCAATGTACTTGGACTGGGTGAGGAGCAAACCATTGGGAAACCAATGAGCTTCAATGCCAAGAAAGTATTTGAGATGGCCTAAGTTGCGAATCTTAAACTTTGCTTCCAGAAACTCAATAACACGACTCAAGAAAGAAGAGTCATTCCCCGTAAGTAGCAAGTCATCGACATATATGAGGCAAAACATGCGAACGCTGCCCTTGGACAGAAAGTAGAGAGAGGTGTCAGACTTAGAGCCC
>CAOJCR010116859.1:0-11015 GCA_948330485.1 Euphorbia neoarborescens | reverse complement strand
ATTGGATTCTCTATTTATTATCTAGCATAAGATATAATCAAATAGAGTATTGCCTTTATTCCATAACACTTAATGTATATTGATACAAGCTAAATAAATGAAAGTACAATATACAAAAGAAACAATGCCTACGGACTAGGGCATACCAACAATTTATTACTGGAGAATGACTTATTATGCTGAAATAATGATTTGCTCCTGATGATTTGATCTGCTGTTAAATTGATTTGTATCGCTAGAATGATAAGTTGTTTTTTTATTTGTAATTTTCTCCTATCCTAAATCGTTCTATGGTGTCAGAATAATTTAGTATTTCTTAGTATCTTGGATGTCTGATTTTCTTCATTTACTGCTCACAATTGAATTCTCCTATATGTGTTTAATGATTATTTGTTAGGAATGATTCCTTGAGTTACCGATTCAATTATGGTTGGTGATTAATTTTGATGTCAGATTCATTATATAGGATTCATAATAATTGCTTCTATTGATTTATCTAGCTGATTGAGTCATCAGGGACAGGCTATTTCCAAATAATTTACATGTTGATGTCTTTATAATTTCATCTCCTTCCTTAACAATATATGGGTATTGGTTGATTTGTCTGCTTTGGTTTATGTATTCTCGTGTTTTGTTGTGTCATTTTATTTATGATCTTTTGATTCATATTCGACGATTACTTGCTCTTGTTTGAGATTTTGTAGACGTTGATTAAATTTTATTAATAATTCGTTTATTCCGCTAAACCAGTGCAATGAAGGAAACCTTATGTTTTCGGATAACCGACTCGCTTTTGCATTCAGTATATGTAATCGATCCAAATAATATTTCTTAACAAAAATCCGGTTTTCCATGTTTTATCCTATGTGAAAGTGCAGTTCCAAAATTGACCGAATTGTGGAATTGTCATGTCTGTGTGTGATTAACTATCTTCTGTTTTGCAGGAATTAGTTAGGTCATACGTCGTGACATTTAATTTAATTTAAATTATTAAATTTCATTGCATATAGATTCATATGTATTTTACGGCAAATGTATCCCGATCCCCGATTTTTACAAATGTACCCCTAGGATAGCTTATTTGAAGGGTTGTAATGTGTGTTTATTTTTAGCACCTTATTTACTGCTTTTGCATACGCAATCACCTTAATTTAAAGCTAAAATCAATTTTAGACTTTTTGCGAATAAATTTATTTCATTTCTCAAAATAATGTAGATTTTTTCTTAAAAGTCTTTTAGGAAAAGGATGAGTAAACATCTTGTTCGAACCTGATCTCTGGATCACGTTTTTGGGTTCGACACTAGGATCTGAGTAATACCGTGATTAAATTTTCGGTAGATCTTAGAACCGGCGGCGACTCCAAACACCGTTTTTCAAAGATTCAAGTTTGAATTCTTTTTTTTAAATGTTTTCCTTTTTATCTATTTCCCCATTTCACTTTCAAGAGCGCCAAGCCGCTCGCGATGAAAGTGACTCTTTTTGACAAATCAATTTTTGTAAGCTCTCGAGAGCTTCAAAAAGCTCGCGACAAGAGTCCTATTGCTTTTAGAAAAAAGTCTCTATGCTTATAGTGGCGACTCTTCTGGGGAAGAAAATTTCTTTTCAAACTTTTTGCAAAAGTTTTGAAACTTAAAATTTGTTTTGAAAAGAATTTTTTACAAGCCTTTGAAAGACTTTTTCAAAAGACTTCAAAAAGAAAATTGACAATATTTTTCGAAAAAATGAAATTTTTTTTTCCGCTGAGCCCATTCCAAATGGGTTTACTCTTTATGTCCTATGCATTTTCAGTATATTGCATTCCCCAATCAAGACCGCCATACCTACCCCGGTTTCTTAAGAAAGTGTCCCTTGTGGGCCACTTCAGTTCCAAAGGCATCTATATAGTTACCACCAATAGCCTTGTACCTTAATCTGTCTCGTTCGAACCTATTTGGGGAGAGATAGATGGTATATTTTGCTATGGGACCCTCCTTTGCTATCCGGACTTTGACTTCCTGCATATGGAAACCGTAGCAATTTTCCATTAGGATTACCAAAATACAAAATTAAAATGGATTTAGTTTCGACCTTTGCCTTTCCCCGTTAAAGGCAAAGAGACCCCCTCCTAGGAATGGTTAGAGACTTTATACCACGTGGAGATATAAGGTTGGAAATTTCCGCTTTGTTTGTTGCTTACTTTTGTTTGTGATTGTGTACTCCATTCACATGCATCCCAATCAAGCATTCATTTTTTTATGCCACGCTAACCCACATTTGGCGCAGCCATGTGCATTTCTTTCTTTTTAGTCTGTGTCTCACAATACACGCCACTGATATACCTTTACAAGAGTCTGTCATACTCAAACTCTTAGTGTCACCACTACACTTCGTCACTATCCACCCAAATTGGGTAACCACGCTTAGGCTTGCAGCATCATAACCTCACCTTGCTAGGGTCCACCCTAATATAGACTCAATTCCCGAGTCACCTAATCTAGACTCAAGTTTCGGGTCATCTCATCTAGGTTCAAGTCCCGAGTCACCTAATCTAGACTCAAGTCCTGAGTTATCAAATCCAGACTCACGAATCGAGTCATCTCATGTCTAGACTCAGATCTCGAGTCATCACGTTTAGACTCAAGTCCTGAGTCATCACATCTAGACTCAAGTCCTGAGTCGTCAAATCCAGAATCACGAACCGGGTTATCTCACGTCTAGACTCAAGTCCTGAGTCATCATATCTAGACTCAAGTCCCAAGTCATCTAATCTAGACTTACGAACTGAGTTATCTGACATCTAGACTCAAGTCCCGAGTCATCTAATCCAGACTCACGAACTGAGTCATCTCACGTCTAGACTCATGTCCCGAGTCATCACATCTAGACTCAGGTCCCGAGTCATCAAATCCAGACTCACAAACCGAGTCATCTCACATCCAAACTGAAATCCCAAGCCATCATATCTAAACTCAAGTCCTAAGTTATCAAATCCAGACTCACGAACTGAGTCATCTCATGACCCAAGCCTTGAGTCATCTTATTTAGACTCAAGTCCCGAATTATCAAATCCAAACTCACGAATCAAGTCATCTCATATCCAGACTCAAGTCCCAAGTCATCACACATAGACTCAAGTCCCGAGTCATCACATCTAGACTCAAGTCCCGAGTCATCACATCTAGAATCAAGTACCGAGTCACTTCAGTTAGAATCACAAACTAAGTCATCTCATTAAGCCTCAAGAACCGAGTCCATCCATCACCTCTAGTACAACACCGTAATTGTTCTCAACTCTGTAGGCGTACAGACATAACCCCATCATCGCAATCAATAGTGTCCATGCATTTTTCTCATCAACATGCATCATGCTAACTGATTACTCCATGTGCAGTTTGGAGGAGGGAAGGTTCCCAGTTGATCAGAACGGAATCAGAATCAGATATAAAGTAGAGCAGTAGGGGGTTGGAGAAAGACATAGTTTCAACTAAACTACCGTAGAACTTGATTGATAGTACAGACAGCATGACAGGATCAAATCTAAATCCTGAAAATCTGGGGCTACCCAGAGAGAATAAGGATGACAGTAGAGCAGTGACTCGGGAAGATGTACATGAGATGATCAATGATTTGTTCAACTCAGATCAGTTTCTAGAGATGCTAACAATGAAGATGGTAGCCATATATGAGGTGCAGGGGCATTCTGGGGTGGGACCTTCTAACCCACTGTCGGTGCAAGTGTTGGTCCAAAATGAGGTTCTTACACCTCTAGCCACACAGAGACCACCTATGTTTCAGTCTCTGAAAGTGGATACGATAGAAGCAGACATCCTAGGCCCCCTGGCTACATGGCAAGCCGCCATGCAAGAACAGTTTCAGAAACAACAAAGAGAGCAGCAGGAAGCTTTAGGAAAGGTCCTTGATATACTGGCAGTCAAGGAGTTAAAATATGCTAATCCTAAAGATCTTTAGGCCACAGGGATTGAAAGGTTTCCATCGGGGTTCTCTATGCCCCAATTCCCGACTTACAAAGGGAAGGGTTGCCCGACATCAGATGTGATGCAGTTTATCACCGTCCTCATAATGGATTATCTAAGTCAAAATCAGATAGCTCATTTGTTCCCTACTAATTTAAATGGTGAAGCAACCAGCTGGTACAATCAGTAACCTGAAGCTATGAGAAGAGATTGGGAAGCATTGTCAAAGGCATTTGTAAGCAACTATGCTTACAACAACACTGACTTTAAAATCTCCCTGCAAGATCTAGAAGAAGTTTGCCAACAACCTGGGAGGCTTTCCATGATTACTATCAAAGGTGGCTCAAGACCATGAATGGCTTAGGTGTTAAGCCACTGATGTAAGAACTGATCATTAAGCTGGTAGATGGTAGCCTTGAAGTTTACAAGAAAGAGATGAGGTACAGAAGTTTCAACTCCTACTTGGAGGTCCTAGAGATGGGAAAGCGGGTTGAGAAGTATGAATTCCTGCCAAAGCAAACACAGAGTTTGGGTTTCAAGCCCAAGACTTTCTCTATAAGCTATAAGCCTCCAGGACAGAGTTTGGGTTCTAAGCCAGGTCCACCATCGGTCTCTCACATTGATGTTTTATCTATCACTCAGGCCATCAATAGTCAAGAAATGCAGAGAAGGAATCAAGTTATCAATCCATGGGCCATGAGCTTTTCCAATATATTTTACAAATGCCAAAAGGCTGGACTGTTTGACTCAGTAAGACCGTACGTCCCTCCGGCCCCAAAAAACAAAGATAACTTTTGTCCATACCATGTAGTGACTGGGCATGAGACAAACGAGTATGCATCCCTGTTGTACGAGATCAAAAAGCTCGTTAATGAAGGTCATTTGGAAGAACCTCCAGCAAAACCCAGTACACAGGCCAACTCGTTGTCGAGGTTTGGGGGATAGATGAACATGGTTCATTCTGGTGTACTTGAGAGCGTGATTATGAAAGAGCTGTCCAAGAAACAAGAAGATGCTAAGGTCGAGACTGTCTCGGCCACATCCAGCCAGTTGAAAAGGATCAGGTTAGAGGATATTGAGTCCGATAGTAGTGATGAGGAATTTCTCATGGCTTAAAAGAAAGAAATTTCCAAAAGTGTTCCTGAGGTTAAACCAGTCAAAATTAACTTGGCAGAAATTGACTCAGAAGAAGAAGAGACTGAGAAGGCAGAGAAACAATCACCATAGCTAGTGGCAATGAATACATGCATTTTTTGGTTCCCTGAGGATTGGAAAGTAAACAACGTGACTTGCAATGGATGAGTATTCAAATTCAGAGGAAAGGGTGGCCAGCACGGCGGCAGAGGCTCGTCAAGACAGTACGATAATGAGCCAAAGGTACAGAATCAGAATGCTGTTATTACAGGTTAGAGTGTGCCCACTGCAGTACCTATTAAAGTCCCCTATCCTCCGCTAGCAGTCACTGATTATATAGTGGTCGACCAGTTGAAGAAAATGCAGGCCAGAGTTAGTGTCTGGCAGTTGCTCAAAGAATATGCCTGCCATAGACAGGCAGTTGTGAAAAAGTTAACAGAAATAGATACGACTCCTCTGAGTTCTCCTGAGGAAGTGTGTAGCATGATTGGAGGTGTAGCTAAAGGAGAAGTGGTAGATCTGGTCCTCACATAAAAGAGTCCAGTGATTGTGTTCTCTGATGCTGATTTGCCTCTCGAGGGGCATGACACAATAAAGTAATGTATTTGAAGGTAGAAATCATGGATCGCACGATGCCATTTGTTATGGTGGATGAAGGATCAACTCTGAATATCTGTCCACTCAAAATCCTACCCCACTTGGCAATTAACGAAGAGATGTTGCAGAAATTAACCACTATCATTAGGGCCTATGATGATAGTAAGGGGTCAGTCTTAGGAAAATTTGAAGCTAATATGGAAGTGTAAGGAGTGAAAGCCAAGACAGTTTTTACAGTGATTGATATCCTCGTAACCTTCTCCTTCCTACTGGGTAGGCCGTGGATCCACTCATTGGGAGGAGTGTCCTCCACACTCCACCAAAAGATAAAAGTGCCCAAGGATGGAAAGACTGTGACCATTGAAGCAGATCAGCTGAGTGTCTTGGCGGCGTTGGCTGCTGTTGAACTACCCATTTTTGGCTTCCGAGTGGCCTGTATGAAGGACCAGTTGGGGCCGAAATCTAGAATTCAAAAGAAGGAGAGGACGCTTCCAATCAGGTCTTAGGTCTACAAGTATTTCAAAAGGATGAAGTACGAACCTAGCCGAGGGATCAGAAAATATCTATAAGGAATCATCGACCTGGTCTGATACCAACTCAGAAAGATAAGAAGGGGTAGGATACAGCTTCAAGATACGGACTAGAAAGAGGAATCTGACGGATTATCTGTAGGTCAATTTCATTAGAACTGAAGAGCCTATCTATGATGGGAAGCCAGAGCCTGTGCTACATTTGGGAGAGTTGGTCCCCGAGTTTGAAATCTTCAATGATGTGGTGAATTTTGCTGATGATACTTTAAAAGAGATCATAGAGGAACCCCTGGCCTTAGAGGATAAGCCAACTGAAGAAAGCATAGCAAGTATTGAGAATCCACTCTCTCAGGAGATGTCAGAAGCTGTAGATGCCATCTACAAGACCCTTATAGCCATTTTCTCTAAGTCAGCCCAAAGTAGTAAAACTATGGATGAGGTTTACAGTATTCTAAAAGCTAAAGCAGAAGAAGTCACAATGGTAGTGGTCAAGGGAAAATCTCTCCAGGTAACCACCGTACTTGAGATGGTCCAAGAGAAGTTTTTGGGAGAAGACCCACCTCCAATTCTGACCATGACAACCAAAGAGACCATGACTAAAGTTCCAGAACCAGCTACTGAAGGCCCTCTGCCTGTGAAGGGTAATGCTTGTGATTACGTAATAGACGTAGGCTCTTTCTTTGATGTTGAAAATTCGGCCTATAAGGCCTTTAATGAAATGAAGTCTGCTTTTGATTATTTCTGTGACTTATATTTTTGTGATTTCGTGCATTCATCTGAACATTCATGCAAAGTATTTTGCATAAATAACACATCATTGCATGAAATAAACATTGGAACTGTTAACGAGCCAAAAATGGTATACATTTCTTCCGATCTGACTTCTAAGGAAAGAAGCGATATATCACCCACACTTGGTAGACATGCAACAACATTTGTATGGTCATATGAGGATATGCCGGGAGTGGACATAAACATTGCAGAACACAAAATTCTTACCAACCCAAACATGAAGCCAGTGAAGCAAAAGCTCAAAAGGTTACGACCAGAGTGGGAAGAAAAGGTTAAAGAAGAAATCCAAAAATAACTGTAAGCCAAGTTCATCGAGGTGGTAGAATATCCTCAATGGCTGACTAATGTGGTGCTAGTGCCTAAGAAAGATGATCGGGTCAGGGTCTATGTCGACTTTAGGGATTTGAACAAGGCATCGCCAAAAGATGATTTCCCACTGCCCCACATTGATATACTGATAGAAAGTACTGCCAGATCAGCCATGTATTCCTTCATGGATGGATTTTTAGGGTATAATTCGATCCTTATGCCAGTTGCAGATAAGGCCAAGATAGCTTTCATAATAGAGTAGGGCACATATTGTCATAGAGTAATGTAGTTTGGGTTAAAGAACGCAGGGGCAACATAACAGAGGGCAGTGACCACTCTTCTTCATGACATGATACACAAAGAAGTGGAAGTTTATGTGGAAGATATGCTGGTAAAGTCTGACACTCAGGCAGAACACTCAGTTGTGCTGGAAAAGTTCTTAACAAGGATAGAAAAGTACAATTTGCGGCTAAACCCAGCCAAGTATGCCTTCGGTGTAACCTCAGGGAAACTTTTGGGGCACATCGTGAGTCAACGGGGTATTTAAATGGATCCAGATAAGATCAAGGCCATTCAAGAAATGTCAAAATCGGTTAAAGCAACAGTAAAAAGACTGGCAGCTCAGTACAGATGCTTTCAGAATCAGTTATTCTGAAAAATAGCAGACGGTTCACTCCTAAGGTGTTTGGATAAGACGGAAGCACATCAAGTTATACAACAAACCCATTCTAGAGATTGTGGCCCCCACATGAATGGGTTGGCCCTTGCTAAGGAGATTATAAGAATGGGGTGCTTCATGGTCACTATGCCGACAGATTGTGTAGAGGAGGTCCAAAAGTGCCATGAATGTCAAATCTATAGCGACCTCAGTCACCTGCCACCACTTGAATTACAGAACTTATCGACGCCTTGGCCATTTTCTGCATGGGACATTGACATCATCAATAAAATCCAACTGGCTGCCTCCAACGGACACAGATTTATAATAGTGGCAGTTGACTATTTTTTGAAGTGGGTTGAAGCAGATTCCTATACCATTATCACGGCAAAGCAAATGGCCAAGTTCATCTCAAAACAGATCCTCTCCCGATACTAAATCCCACATCATGTCATTTCAGATAACAGGGTACAGTTTTAGGTTGAAACAATGGATTTTTTGGCCCAACATGGGATAGAGAATCACAAGTCTTCCCCTTACAGTCCTTAGGCCAACGGGGCAGTGGAAGCAGCAAACAAGTCGATAAAGAGAATTCTGAGCAAGATGGTGACCACTTACCGAGATTAGGGAGACAAGCTAGCACTCGCACTATAGGGTTATCATACTAGCATCAGAAGACCTACCGGGAATACTCCTTACTCCTTGGCATACGGGATGGAAGTAGTGCTCCCTTGGGAGACTGAAATTCGATCGCTCAAAATAGCACTAGAGGCGCAACTACCAGAAACTGAATGGATTAGGGGCAGATATGAGCAGTTAGCATTCTTAGATGAAAAACGGCTGTCAGCACTTCACAGTCTACAAATGTACTAACAACGGATGGCGCTGGCCTATAACAAGAGAGTCAAGAGGTTCCCACAGCACCTGCAGGTTGGGGACTTAGTTCTCAAACAATTGAAGTCGACTAAAATAGATGTCAGGGGCAAGTTCAAGTCAAACTGGGAAGGCCCCTATGTTGTCACAAAAATCCTCTCCAAAGGAGCTATCAAGATATCTCTAATTTGGATGGCAACGAATTTACCACTCCTATCAACCAAGATTATTTAAAGAAATACCAAGTGTGAAAGCTACAAAATGAAGGCCTACTGGATTCACTAAACTTAGAATTTACTGAGAAAAGAAATGGCTACCCTGAACTTGTAAAGAATCAGCCTGCTGAGCTAAAAACCGAAAAGGTGGTTCAGACAAAAATTAAGGCAAACAAAATGAGGGTTCACCGAGATAAAACCCGCAAAGGGATGCCTGGTGGCAAAATTCAGATTAGAAATGTATACCACTTTGTAATTTCCAAGTTCCCATGTTTTATTTCATCAATGAAATTATTATTTTGCTCTGTACTTTTGAATGATAGTTCACGTGAGAGCCTAAAATCGCATATATAAGAAATAGGCATAATCGAAAGCATAGTATAGCCTAAGTTTAATCCTCGTAGACATGGCTCATTCATCTTGTTTATCATTGACAACATTGTTTTCTTCACAAAAAAAGAAAAAAAAAGAGAGAGCTCATCGGGACAAAAACTGAGAGGTTCTCAACGGACCGGGAAAAAATTAGAGTAGCTCGTTGGGGTAAAAATCGAGAGGTTTTGGTGGTCCAAGAAAAAGTTAGAGCTAGCAAAAATAATAATAAAAAAAGAAAAAAAAGAGCTCATCAGTACGAAAACTGAAAGGTTCTCAACGGACCGGGTAAAAGTTAGAGCAGCTCGTTGGGGCAAAAATCGGGAGGTTCTCGGCTGTCCAGGAAAAAATTAGAGCACAAATCTAATCTTTTTGTTACCATTATTTAAATCAATGCCAACACAGGAAGAGTCTTCACACTGCCACACAGCTCATCTGATGGCCAGACTCGAGAATTTCCAGCTAAAGGCAGAGCGACCCAACATCCCGAGGTGCCTCGCCACAGATATTTGTATAAATTCATACATTAAACCTCTACATATACATACATATACACACATCCATAATACCCATAGGGCCCATAAAAAAGTCACCTCACACACTGCTCAATAGTGTCAAAAGAGTTGAGAGCAGCCAATCATCTGGAAATGTTTCGTAAGTCCAAAATTCCAATCAGTCATCTGACAAGGTTTCGTAAGTCGAGAATTCCAATCAGTCATCTAGAAATGTTCTATAAGTCCAGAATTCCAATCAGCCACCTAGAAATGTTTCATAAGTCCAGATTTCATGATCGTCTAGCACCGATAATAAGCCCAGACTCTTTTTACCTCCTTTATCTCTTAATCGAAGGGGCAAAAATTTTTGTTACCAAAATTATCGATTAAGAGACAAATACAGTAAAAACAGCCTCATATCATGGTAAATAATCCAAGGGTTAGGATAAACAAATACTCTATACATGGAACTAGAGTAAAAGCCTGTAGTTATCCTTCAATCGAGGGGCAAGACAGATGTCCTCAAATAATTCTCGATGAAAAGGTAAATACAGCATTGCGGTTTTAATCTTTAGCACTAGAGGATAAGGCATGCATCAGTTCATGGTATGCTCACTTCATGTTTGAAAATTCCTTCAGCAAAAGAATTTCCTTACACGAGGGGTAACTGTGAGCAAGGGATTTTTTCCTGGGTCAGTGATGAAACTGGCATTCACCAACCTATTTGTATGCTTATGTGTTCTTTCGGATGATTCAGATGAGAAGCTCCAGAAATAAAAGATCCGTACAAAGATTTTTAAAATCCAACTTTGAACGATTTCCACGTTAGAAAGACCGAGTTAAAATAATAGCTTACATCGGGCTAAATTTGAAAAATTATTTTTCAAATGATTTTTATTTCAATAAAAATTGGTTTTAAAAATAAAATTTCAGTCAGTCAAAATCAGGTCTAGAAAGAAATAGGAGTGAAAAGGGGAAATATATATATATATATATATATATATATATATATATATATATAAAATGAAGGGAATGAGTTGTTTGATTGTGGGGATTTTATATGCTCGACCTGTGGCCCACGGGCGGTCCG